>CM056825.1:1572500-1652500 GCA_029853015.1 Chelidonichthys spinosus | reverse complement strand
TATATCTGTCTGTCTGCCTGTCTGTCTCTCTATAGTGCTGTTTACTCCCCTTGCATTTAGTTTGCCGTCACCATGACGACGTCCACTTCCTCTTCCAGCAGTAGAACAGTGATGTCATAGAAGTGCGGTTCAGTCATATGTGCTGCATGTGTCTGTCTGCAGGTGTCTCACTCTCTGGAGCTTCATCCCCCCTCCTTCCTCCTCTGTGATGGGAACCCCCCCCCCCCCCCTCGCTCCTCTTCCTCTTCCTCCTGACTTCCCATCAGCCCCTTCACCTGAGCCCAGCCCGGATCCTGTCTCTTTCTGTATTCTCTCTGCTCCCTGAGCCCCCCCCCCCCCCTTTAGTTACGATCTCTACGTAGACCGCCAGCAACGGGACCCCCTCCTGACCTTCAGGGCGACATTTCACCTCGCCGTCCAGTAGCTGCCGTCTGCCCAGACCATGATGGCACACAGCCCCCCCCCCCCCAGCTGTGGCCAGGAATCCTCCTCTGGACCGGCCCCTCCTGGTCCCTCCTGGTCCCTCCTGGTCCCTCCTGGTCTTACCCAGGATTCTCCACCATGAAGCCAGGAAAGCGGGATTGACTTAAAACTGTGCTTTTTTGTTTTTTTGAAGAATCCAAGTTCCTACTGATGTAAACAACCTCCAGCGGGTTAATAAGTGTATTTTAAACATTCACGTGAGAGGAGAAGAAGAAGAAGAGGAAAAAAATCTAAGGAAAAGGAGAAAAAATCTCTTTGTCTTGAAGTGTCTCAATTTCCGTTTTTGGATATTTGTGTGCTTTTGTCTTTTTCTTTGTGCATTGATTGTTATCAATGGATTATTGTACAAAAAACAAAGACGTAGTGAGTGTTTTCTCGTTCACTCACATTATTTCAAAAGCAAAAAATATAGATATTCCATTCTTCAAAGAGCAGAGCGATCGGCGGCTCAGTTGTCTGTGGTTGCCATGGTTTCTGTCCTTTAAAAAGAAAACAGACAAAGAAGGACGTTGTTGTCTTTTTCCCTTCGTCACATTCAGTAAACAGGAAACAGGAAGTGGTCACCGCGTTCTGTCATCTGATTACGAGGTTTTTTTTGTCTGCTAAATCATCGGGCAGACCCGTCACCACGACAACAACAACAACAACAACAACATGACGACGGCTGATCTACTTGAACAGACACTCCTGTGTTCGACACAAAAAGGAAATCTGACTCTTTCTGATTTTTGTTGTTATTTGTGGGTGTTGATGAAGAAGAAGGATGAAGATTGAAGAGATTAAATGTTTTAAATGTATATAGAAGATGATTTCATGGAGAGATTTATGCAAAGTGACTTAGTGGGACATTTCATTCATTTGTTGTCATCGTTTTTCTTCATGATGTTTCTGAAGGATCTGGATTTTTTTTTCATATTCAGGAAAAGTTAAAAAGCTACTACAGCCATAATAGTTGAAATAACTTTTATTTCCCCTCATTTCTTTGTCCTTTGGAGGAGAACTGTGTTCCTCCTCCTCCTCCTCCTCCTCCTCCTCCTTGCTTCGATGACGGTACTAAAGGAGATTATAGCCATATGTTACCTTCAGATCAACAGTTGTTGTGTTCAAAGTTGGCAAATGAAAAAACCAAACGAGCTGGTATCGGACGGAGGAGAGCGATCGCTGAGATAGAAATCTACTAAAAATAAAGAGCCCAATAAAAGAGCCAATCAATGCAAAACAATAATGATGCTGTCAGCGGGAATATTTAGATCCCATAAATCTGCAAAATGTTTGAAGTTACATTCAACTGAGCCGAAAATGTAAATGCATTCAAGAAGTTTATAATATTGTGTTTTTTTTGTGTGAAATACACTAGACAGTGCCGTAGCTACCGGAGACCAGGACCCAGGAACCCGAGGGTTGAAGTTATTTATAATAGAATAAGACACAAATTAATAAACGCCATATAAGGGCCATTATAGGTACAAAATAAATAAATAAATAAAAACAAGTAGTGTGAGGTGGGAAAAAAAGTGGAATTTTCAAGATTAAAATTCTGAATTTATGATTAAAAAAAAACGTTTTTCTTTTTGTTCTGAAATTTGAATTATAAATTTTCAACAATCGGGCCTCTTCAGGAAAAACAAGGTGAAATTTGTGAGCTTTTTTTGGATGTGTACCACTTAAATCTCAGAAAATATCTGATTTTCTTTTCTTTCTCGTAAATGTACGACTTTAATCTGGAAAACGTTTTTTCTCTGAATATTGCCCCCTCCCCCTGGCTCCATCCTTTTTTGTTTTTTGTTTTTTTTAAATGGCCCAAATTACGTAAATTAAACACAGCCAAGTTGATATTTTGCAAAATAAAAATCTAAAATATAACTATATGCATTTGGTGGAAAAAAGAAGAAAAGAAACAGCTCGAAATCGTGAGATATTTACACAAAAATCTATTTTAAGAAATGAAAAAATGTACAGAACATTACTTAAAGGGACAGTGTTGCAATCTTGTACTTTGTACTCTTGACCTCAGTCTTTCTACAGTCTTAGCTACGGCTCTGCCTCTTCATTTAATAACTACCTATATTTAATACGTCCACACAAAGTCGTAGAAATCCCTCCCGTTTCTGAATATACGATGTTTAATAGATGGAAAACGAAGGTGTGAGATAAGGCATTACAAGCGCTAACGTTGCTACGAGCGCTTACAGCTCAATGAGCGCTAAAGTCGCTACGAGTGCTAACGTTGCTACGAGTGCTAGCGGTGCTGTCGGTGTTCGGGATCATCCGGCACGTTTGAACTCATTCTCAGTGTAGAAACTCACTGTTCACGCGTTTTATTTGAGTCATTTTCGGGAGGAAACTCGACGCTGTGCTATAAGTTGATGTGCAATGTTTGTGCTTTACACGGGTAGCGGCGAGACGCTTTTAACCGACGACGGACCGACAGCCAGCAGTCTTTCTCTGCCGTTCGAGTCGCCGCCATGATGCTGCGACTTTGTGGCGGCGCTGATGATGTCACGCTATCGCCACTAAGGGACGTTGATGAGGGTCACGGTGACGGCGACCATGAATGCTGTTGGATGTAGTTATGCAGAAAAACTTTTTGGTGAATTTAAACAATAAAGACAAATTACAATTTTCTTTGTTTCTGTGTTATTTTTATTTTGTTTTATTATTTGATTTAATACATTTGTGCTCAAACAGACAGCTGACATGTGATCCATATTATGGACGAATGAACAGCTGTGCATGTACAAGAGGACTCTGTGTTGTAACCACTAGAGGGCAGCAGACATACAGTACAGACAGAAGGGTCAATTATATATACCGGTATATCCAGTCAGCTTCTGATTACGTCCTCGTAGGAGAAGCTGACTGGAGTCACGCGGCTGAACTCACTTTAGTGGGATGAGTTTGGGGGCGGGGCTTAGAGCTGCCGAGGTCTATGAAAAGCCTCCCTGGAAGTGCTCAGCATTGGTTTGACGTTTGGCCGTCTCATCCACCTTTTTATTTTAGCAGCGACGACTGCAGCTTGTTTTGAAGTGCATTATTATATATTATATGATATATTTCTGCACTTCCTAAGCTTGCATTAGAAAACAGAGCATGACTGTGTTTACAACATGTGATTTTAACATCTTGACAAACATTTTCCATATTCATGCTGAGATCAACTCTCTGACATCACTTCTTGAATCATCTCCTCCATATTCATTGCACATCATAAAGAACTCGTCCACACTTTGCTGCATTTCTATGAGCAGAGCTCGTCTTTCCTCCATTCACTGTTTGAAGAAGTAGAATTCTCCTGTTGCTGAAATATTTAGCAAACTTCCCGTTTCTTTCTCTGACTTGAGTTTCCAGAGCTCTCGCTCCTGTCCGGACCGGGACCGGGACCGGGGACGGGACCGGGACCGGGACCAGGACCGGACCGGACGGAGTGAAGTTTAGGCTCCGTTATAAAGCGTCAAGTGGCTCAGATATCAGCTGCTGGCAGCGGGGCGGCGGCGTCGCTCAAGCGGCTGCGGGTTGCCTAGCAACGCTAGTAGTCTAGGTTCGGTGACGGCGTGTCGAGACGGCGTGACGAGCCGGCGTGACGGTCTGGCTTTGATCTGTGACTACGATGAGCAGAACGCTTTGATGTTGGGTCCTGGCTTTGTTTGCTTTGATCTGTGACGTCATGTTTTAGATTCTATATATACGGTAGTTCACAGATATAATCAGGATCACAGACAGAGGAGACAATGAACAGATCACAGACAAAGACAATGTATGGATCACAGACAATGACAATGTACGGGTCAGAGTCTGAGACCGAGGACACGTCAGAGTCTGAGACCGAGGACACATCAGAGTCTGAGACGGAGGACACGCCAGAGTCTAAGGCTATGGTGGATCTCAACAGGAGTGTCCTCTGCCTCATCAGAACCTTCACTCTAAGGGTGAAACTTGAAGGGTGGGTCCTGACCAATGACAGACACTCGCACCATGGCGCCAAAGTCCTGTTGGCGGAGCTGATTCTGGACATTATAAAGATTGTGTCCTCTGCAGTTCTGAAGAACATGGATGACACAGACTTTGAGTCCAATCTGGGCAAAATGGTCATGCAGCATTTTTCAACGGTTCTGAAGTTTGAGTTCAATATAATGAGCGTGTGCCACCAGTTTCCATTGCTGATGAACAAAGAGCTCAAAGCCACCGTAGAAGATGCCCTTTCCAGTCCAGGAGAGCCGTCCATCACGCCCCCCAACAGACTTGATCACTTGGTAAATTATGCCATAACCATGTTTGATGAGGCGAGATTCTTCGAGAATGCGAGCAGCACCAAGGAGGAACAGCAGGAGCCATGTGGAAACCAAAAAAGACTCATCTGGTCCATCAGGAAGACCATTGAGGAGGAGATAATTGAGTTAATGGATCCTTTCTTGGTTGACATGTCACCCACGGACTACAGGGAACTGGAATTTGAAAGATCTCAGCAGATCAAAACGCTTGCAGAGGTGATCGCAAAGGACATCGCTGCACAAAAAATGAAGAATGAAATGAAACACGAATCCCCCCAAAGGGCAAATAGCAAGATTAAGAAGTTCTGTGCAAAGCAATTTGTGGAAGTGTTTCTGCATCATACGTTGGGAGTCCTGAAGACCAAATACCACCAGGACCCTGAAGGGGAAAGCAGCTCCCACAGCTCCCACGATGAGGACATCGTGGGGGACATCGCCAACGTGGTCCATGAATTACCCCAGGTGTTTTGGGCGAACAGGTCATTCCGAAAACTTCAACAGCTGATGTTCATGCGGCAACTGACTGACTTCCTCTACGCCCGCTTGACACATGGGGGGGTTGCGCCCGAGCTCACCTTAGAACCGATGTGTGGGGAGTCCAGCGGGGAAGTGGTGGTTCCTCAGGCACATGGTCCCATGTATGCCGACATCCAGAACAGAGTGCAGATTTTCATGGTAATTTTCAAGTGGTGGTTGGACTCAGAGGTCGACTGCGTCAGCAAGATCATTGCAAGGCATGTCATGTCCTCTGAAGCACCGGTGCTGGAATGCACACAGGAAGCGAGGAAGGCGAGACAATCTGTTGAGTCATTCGTGATGCAGCTGTTCACGCGGCTAATCAAGAAATCAAAACTGCCTGTGACCATTGCCCACCCAAACATTGTGGCCATTATGCAGCATCTCGTTGAAATAATATTGGCCAAAGTGAAGAATGCCAATGTAATTATCACCCCAGAAACCTTAAATAACTGTGACAAGGTGGTTTTCCAGAACCTTTGTAAGAAGTGGAAGGATGCAAAAAGTGTGCTGCTCTGCCTTCAACTGGAGGAACCAGCAGTTGAATCCTACATAGTCGTCTCTGTCACAGATCATCTGACGCGAGTTAAAAAACCAAAAAGGACCAGCGCCATCAGCAGGTTCTTCTCGTCTGTGGGCAACGCCTTCAGAAACATCCACATACGGGTAAAACGCAGTCGGGTCTAAGGGTTTTCTCACTTTCAGTGAATCTTAACATCCGATTCACTAAGTGGAAAAAACACTTAAATGTGGCGTTCAGCTCAAGGTCTGATTTTACCCTCAAGAGGTGCTAGAAACGGGTTTTCTCCGGGCGCTCCGGTTTTCCCACATTCATTGTTACATTGAAAAAAAAAACGTCATCACTCGGCCGATCTTGAGCACTCGTTTGCTGTTCTGGGTAGAGATGACCGAAGAGTAGGGTCTTTGACCAAGTTAATTCACTGAGCCGGCGGAATTGAGTGTTGGCAGAAAATGAGTCGGTTCTTATCCAAATATAATTTTCCTTGCCTAGTGTCCCAGCGGCCGCATATGCTTACGGGATTGGCAGCAGGAAACCCGTCTTATTCTATGGTGTTTAACATGAGATTCCTGGTCCACTAGCGCCTCTACTGGAGATATACAACTGCTGTGAACCGGTCGCATGAACTGCCACTCACAACTGACTTCATGACCGAGACATAAGCAGCAACCTGCCCCCGCCCCCGCTGAACCGGAGTTCGAATCAAATGGCCGGTTCTTCAGAGAGACCGACCGGTCCGATCGGTTTGTGAGACAGAGTCGGTGGTCCCATCTCTGGGGGGACTGAAGTCTGTGGTCTGATGTGGTCCTGGTGAATCCTGTCCTGCTGATCAAACTCCAATCTGAGGCCTGTCCTCCTCAGTGAGTTCAACATACCAGGTATCTTTCAGTTATCCAGCTTCAGTAACCCGAACAAAGGCAGTCAGAGATCAGAGATCACACGCGCACACAACTGTTTTTTGATTGATGAGAATTTTTATGGTAGATTTGAATTTCCGTAAACATCCCAGAGTAGTCCCACCTGGCTACATACTTCTTAAAATCCAGCATGTATGTAGAATGCTAGCAGTCATTGATGACGCTAGCTAAAGCTGAGCTAAACCCTGGACGTAAACGAGAAGGTTAACGTAACGCGTCAACTGTAACAAGAGTGCAGCAGTCTGCTTTGCGTTAATATTTCTTTTTGCGACAGTGGTAGGTAGCTCCGCCCCCGAAAGCATCCCCTGCTTTCTGGTCTGTTGGACTCTCAATGGACCATAAAACAAAATGAACATCATGCTGGATTGAAGAAGACTTGAAACCAGAGATTGAGACCATAAACTCATGTTAAAAATGTTTACTGAGATAATACATCAAAAGAGAAGTAGGACCATTTTCTCATAGACCAATCAATCAATCAATCAATCAAACACTTTATTTGTCCCCAAGGGGCAATTTAAAAAGGCATAAAGAGCAGCATTAGGACAAACAGGACATCAGACAACATAAAAACATTCACAAAGTGCTTCAGTTAAAAAATTCTAGCAGCTGTCAATTTCAAAGTGCTCTGTGCATCACGTTAAAGTGCTATGTGCATTCAGTCTGACGGGGGCTGGGCAAAGTTGTTGAGACAGGGAGGGGTCATTGTTCATAAGTTGGACTGCTGTAGGAACAAAGGTGGGCCCTCCTCCTTTGTGTCCTGCAGCGCGGACAAACGCAGTCTGCGGTCCCGATGGGAGCCACTCGAACACAGGATGTAATGTGTGTGAGGAATCGTGTAGGATCCTGTGAGCGGTGCGGAGTGTTTGCTGGTCACAAAAAGGCAGACAAAGCTCTAAAGGGTGTCCAATGATTTTAGAGCAGACTTTGGTGATGCTGAGTAAGCGTGTCCGGTCTTGCAGGCTGATGGAGTGAAACCATGAGATGAATGAGAATGTAAGTACGCTCTCAATGAAGGAGTGGTAGAAGGTCAGGAGAATATCTTTGTTCACATCAAACGATCTCAGCTTCCTGAGCAGGTATTGTCTCTGGTGGCACTTCTTGATGATCTCCTCGGTGTTGGAGGAAAACCTTAGAAGGCCATTGAATATTGTGCCCAGGTACCTGTATTCCTCCACCAACTCCACAGGCTCCCCCTGGATGACGGTAGTGACAGCCTCTGCTAATTGTCTTTGCTTGCTGGAGAATGTAACAATTACCTCTTTGGTTTTGGTAGAGTTCAGCTGGAGACAGGCGCCCTCACACCAGGTAATAAAGTCCTGAAGTACAGAGCCATGGTGCAGGTTAGGGACAGAGAGCAGAGAGAGCAGGACTGTGTCGTCAGCGAATTTCACCAGCTGACAGTTTGGCTGAGTGGACCTGCAGTCATCAGTGTAGAGGATGTAGAGCAGGGGCGATAAGACACAGCCCTGCGGGGAGCCAGTGGAGGTGTGGAGGATGTTGGAGTATGAACCATTGACTTCTATACAACCAGAGAGGAGTCGCCCCCTGGTGGCCAGCAGAGAGAAGTAGGACCATTTTCTCATAGACTTCTATACAACCAGAGAGGAGTCGCCCCCTGGTGGCCAGCAGACAGATGATGTCACGCTATCGCCACAAAGGGACGTTGATGAGGGTCACGGTGACGGCGACCATGAATGCTGTTGGATGTAGTTATGCAGAAAAACTTTTTGGTGAATTTAAACAATAAAGACAAATTACAATTTTCTTTGTTTCTTTTTTTAGTGTTATTTTTATTTAGTTTTATTATTTGATTTAATACATTTGTGCTCAAACAGACAGCTGACATGTGATCCATATTATGGACGAATGAACAGCTGTGCATGTACAAGAGGACTCTGTGTTGTAACCACTAGAGGGCAGCAGACATACAGTACAGACAGAAGGGTCAATTATATATACAGGTGTATATATATATATATATACACACTCATGGGCCATTTTATTAGGTCCACCTTGCTAGTACCGGGTTGGACCCACTTTTGCCTTCAGAACTGCCTTAATCCTTGGTGGCATAGATCCAACAAGGTACTGGAAACATTCCTCAGAGAGCTTGGTCCATATTGACATGATAGCATCACACAGTTGCTGCAGATTTGTCGGCTGCACATCCATGATGTCCCTGAATCTCCCGTTCCACCACATCCCAAAGGTGCTCTATTGGACTGAGATCTGGTGACTGTGGAGGCCATTTGAGTACAGTGAACTCATTGTCATGTTCAAGAAACCAGTCTGAGATGATTCACCCTTTATGACATGGAGCGTTATCCTGCTGGAAGTAGCCATCAGAAGATGGGTACACTGTGGTCATAAAGGGATGGACATGGTCAGCAACAATACTCAGGTAGGCTGTGGCGTTGACACGATGCTCAGTTGATACTAATGGGTCCAAAGTGTGCCAAGAAAATATCCCCCACACCATTACACCACCACCACCAGCCTGAACCGTAGATACAAGGCAGGATGGATCCATGCTTTCATGTTGTTGACCTCTAGTTCTGACCCTACCATCCGAACGTTGCAGCAGAAATCCAGACTCATCAGACCAACGTTTTTCCAATCTTCTATAGTCCAGTTTTGGTGAGCCTGTGTGAATTGTAGCCTCAGTTTCCTGTTGTTAGCTGACAGGAGTGGCACCCGGTGTGGTCTTCTGCTGCTGTAGCCCATCTCCTCAAGGTTTGATGTGTTGTGCGTTCAGAGATGCTCTTCTGCAGACCTCGGTTGTAACGAGTGGTTATTTGAGTTACTGCTGCCTTTCTATCAGCTCGAACCAGTCTGGCCATTCTCCTCTGACCTCTGGCATCAACAAGGCATTTGCGCCCACAGAACTGCTGCTCACTGGATATTTTGTTTTTTTCGGACCAGTCTCTGTAAACCCTAGAGATGGTTGTGAGTGAAAATCCCAGTAGATCAGCAGTTTGTGAAATACTCAGACCAGCCCGTCTGGCACCAACAACCATGCCACGTTCAAAGTCACTTAAATCACCTTTCTTCCCCATTCTGATGCTCGGTTTGAACTGCAGCAGATCCTCTTCACCATGTCTACATGCCTAAATGCTGCCATGTGATTGGCTGATTAGAAATTTGATTTGCGTAAACGAGCAGTTGGACACGTGTACCTAATAAAGCTGCCGGTGAGTGTATTAATTATATTATATATTTATAATATATATTATTATATATAATATATATATAAATCTCCTTCTCACCCCTGGTGGGGTAGTATCTGTGTCATCCTCAAGCTCCATAGGCCTGGGAGTTTGAGGGTTCTGCGCAGTATCTAGACTGTTCCTGAGACTGCACTTTTCTGGACTGAGGCTTCAGATGTTGTATATACTGTATATATATATGAGACTGAGGACGTAATCAGAAGCTGACTGGAGTCACACGGCTGAAGTCACTTCAGTGGGATGAGTTTGGGGGGCGGGGCTTAGAGCTGCCGAGGTCTATAAAACGCCCTCTCACTGGACGAGCTTGTCGTTTACAAGAAGCATCTCGTGGAGTGAACATAGTCTGAAAAACAATGCAGACCTTAAATAGAGGCTCCAGCTGCTGATTTCTATCAACTATATGAAGGACTTTAGATCTCCTTCAGTCAGACTAGTGGTCTCTAAGTGGAGATGGTTCACCTCCATTCACTAATCAAGCTGAATGAAACGCTGCAGAGGGGCTGGACAAACAAAGAAAGTGGACAAATGTTCTACAATAAATTACCTTGAACACTCAAACAGTGGATGGGGGACCCTGAAGTCTGGTCTGATGTGGTCCAGGTGAATCCCGTCCTGCTGATTAGACTCCGATCTGGTCTGCAGAGAGAAAACAAAGATGCAGCAGAGAAATGAACAGATTCTACACATTTAGTTTCATGGAAAAATGTACATATTTTACACAATCTCATGACCTGCTATGCAAAAACAAATCATAACTAACACATATCCATATCAAACATTCCCTATGAATCATTAACTCTAAACCCCTGGACATCAAACAATCCAAAACTTTTTAAATTAAATGACAAAAGTTGATCTTTCCCTCTAAAAAGACCTCCTTTTTGTTTGGGATTCTTGTCTAAATGGTGTTTGCTTTATTAAAATGCAGCGTGGTGTATTTTGTCCAGCTCACTGAATATATCCTGAATATATCAAACATTCAGCAAGTTTCATCCATTTAGACCTGATTGATACCAGAGTTCAGCTGGTGAAAAGTAACTTTGTGTTAACCTGGAAGACGAGGACACTTTTCCTGTTTTAGTAGATGACGCTGGATTTAGAAACATTATTCAGGATATGTTTTGCTGAGTGATAATGAAATCCTTTTCTCTTAATCCCATGCCAAATTAATGTAAACGTACGTAGAAATTGGCATTCAACCCTGGAAGTGCTCAGCATTGGTTTGACGTTTGGCCGTCTCATCCACCTTTTTATTTTAGCAGCGACGACTGCAGCTTGTTTTGAAGTGCATTATTATATATTATATGATATATTTCTGCACTTCCTAAGCTTGCATTAGAAAACAGAGCATGACTGTGTTTACAACATGTGATTTTAACATCTTGACAAACATTTTCCATATTCATGCTGAGATCAACTCTCTGACATCACTTCTTGAATCATCTCCTCCATATTCATTGCACATCATAAAGAACTCGTCCACACTTTGCTGCATTTCTATGAGCAGAGCTCGTCTTTCCTCCATTCACTGTTTGAAGAAGTAGAATTCTCCTGTTGCTGAAATATTTAGCAAACTTCCCGTTTCTTTCTATGACTTGAGTTTCCAGAGCTCTCGCTCCTGTCCGGACCGGGACCGGGACCGGGGACGGGCCGGGACCGGGACCGGCCCGGACCAGGACCGGACCGGACGGAGTGAAGTTTAGGCTCCGTTATAAAGCGTCAAGTGGCTCAGATATCAGCTGCTGGCAGCGGGGCGGCGGCGTCGCTCAAGCGGCTGCGGGTTGCCTAGCAACGCTAGTAGTCTAGGTTCGGTGACGGCGTGTCGAGACGGTGTGACGAGCCGGCGTGACGTGCGGCGTAACGTGACGGTGTCGTGGGGTGACGGCGTGACGAGCCGGCGTGACGTGCGGCGTAACGTGACGGCGTCGTGGGGTGACGGCGTGACGGTCTGGCTTTGATCTGTGACTTCGATGAGCAGAACGCTTTGATGTTGGGTCCTGGCTTTGTTTGCTTTGATCTGTGACGTCATGTTTTAGAATCTATATATACGGTAGTTCACAGATATAATCAGGATCACAGACAGAGGAGACAATGAACAGATCACAGACAAAGACAATGTATGGATCACAGACAATGACAATGTACGGATCACAGACAAAGACAACGTACGGTTCAGAGTCTGAGACCGAGGACACGTCAGAGTCTGAGACCGAGGACACGCCAGAGTCTAAGGCTATGGTGGATCTCAACAGGAGTGTCCTCTGCCTCATCAGAACCTTCACTCTAAGGGTGAAACTTGAAGGGTGGGTCCTGACCAATGACAGACACTCGCACCATGGCGCCAAAGTCCTGTTGGCGGAGCTGATTCTGGACATTATAAAGATTGTGTCCTCTGCAGTTCTGAAGAACATGGATGACACAGACTTTGAGTCCAATCTGGGCAAAATGGTCATGCAGCATTTTTCAACGGTTCTGAAGTTTGAGTTCAATATAAGGAGCGTGTGCCACCAGTTTCCATTGCTGATGAACAAAGAGCTCAAAGCCACCGTAGAAGCTGCCCTCTCCAGTCCAGGAGAGCCGTCCATCACGCCCCCCAACAGACTTGATCACTTGGTAAATTCCGCCATAACCATGTTTGATGAGGCGAGATTCTTCCAGAATGCAAGCAGCACCAAGGAGGAACAGCAGGAGCCATGTGGAAACCAAAAAAGACTCATCTGGTCCATCAGGAAGACCATTGAGAAGGAGATAATTGAGTTAGTGGATCCTTTCTTGGTTGACATGTCACCCACGGAGTCCAGGGAACTGGAATTTGAAAGATCTCAGCAGATCAGAAAGCTTGCAGAGGTGATCGCAAAGGACATCGCTGCACAAAAAATGAAGAATGAAATGAAACACGAATCCCCCCAAAGGGCAAATAGCAAGATTAAGAAGTTCTGTGCAAAGCAATTTGTGGAAGTGTTTCTGCATCATACGTTGGGAGTCCTGAAGACCAAATACCACCAGGACCCTGAAGGGGCAGGCAGCTCCCACAGCTCCCACGATGAGGACATCGTGGGGGACATCGCCAACGTGGTCCATGAATTACCCCAGGTGTTTTGGGCGAACAGGTCATTCCGAAAACTTCAACAGCTGATGTTCATGGGGCGACTGACTGACTTCCTCTACGCCCGCTTGACACATGGGGGGGTTGTGCCCGAGCTCACCTTAGAACCGATGTGCGGGGAGTCGAGCGGGGAAGTGGTGGTTCCTCAGGCACATGGTCCCATGTATGCCGACATCCAGAACAGAGTGCAGATTTTCATGGTAATTTTCAAGTGGTGGTTGGACTCAGAGGTCGACTGCGTCAGCAAGATCATTGCAAGGCATGTCATGTCCTCTGAAGCACCGGTACTGAAAGCACCGGTACTGAAAGCACAGGTACTGGAATGCACACAGGAAGAGAGGACGGAGAGACAATCTGTTGAATTTTTCGTGATGCAGCTGGTCTTGCAGCTAATCAAGAAATCAAAACTGCCTGTGACCATTGCCCATCCAAAAATTGTGTCCACGATGCAGCATCTTGTTGAAATAATATTGGCCAAAGTGAAGAATGCCAATGTAATTATCACCCCAGAAACCATAAAAAACCTTCACAAGGTGGTTTTCCAGAACCTTTGTAAGAAGTGGGGGGGTGCAAGAGGTGTGCTGCTCTGCCTTCAACTGGAGGAACCAGCAGTTGAATCCTACATAGTCTTCTCTGTCACAGATCATCTGATGCGAGTCACGCAACCAAAAAGGACCAGCGCCATCGGCAGGTTCTTCTCGTCTGTGGTTTACACCTTCCCACACACATCCAAATACGGGTAAAACGCCATCGGGCCTCAGTGTCTGTTCCGTCTTGCTAGAAAAGGGTTTTCACACATTTGGTGAATCTTATCATCCGATTCACTAAGTGGAAAAAAGCCCTTAAATGTGGTGTTCAGCTCAAGGTCTGATTTTACCCTCAAGAGGTGCTAGAAACGGGTTTTCTCCGGGCGCTCCGGTTTTCCCACATTCATTGTTACATTGAAAAAAAAACGTCTTCACTTGGCCGATCTTGAGCACTCGTTTGCTGTTCTGGGTAGAGATGAACGAAGAGTAGGGTCTTTGACCAAGTTAATTCACTGAGCCGGCGGAATCGAGTGTTGGCAGAAAATGAGTCGGTTCTTATTCAAATATAATTTTCCTTTCGCCTAGTGTCCCAGCGGCCGCATATGCTTACGGGATTGGCAGCAGGAAACCCGTCTTGTTCTATGGTGTTTAACATGAGATTCCTGGTCCACTAGCGCCTCTACTGGCGATATACAACTGCTGTGAACCGGTCGCATGAACTGTGTGGAAGAAAACTCTTCAGGTCCAATTCTGTGGCTGGTTCAAATGAGGTTTAATCACTGACAGTGGAGAAAAGACAATGTCACGCTGCCACACAGTCCTTTCTGCCATATGTGGGGTGAGGGATGACTTTATACACAGAACTAAAGGGGCAGGTCTAAACAGTGGATTTACATAGATTCAATACGCATCTCTCCCAAGTGGAAGAGACGTCCTGAGACAACATAAAGGTGTGACTTCCCTCGGAACAGCTGGGTTCTTGCTACATAGTGTCACAACAGGGGCCATTCATGAAGGCCTTGATCAAGTATGTGAGATGAAGGTGTTTTGGAGACGGTCCAGGAAGGGGGACAGATCAGAGGGTCTTTTCATTAACATGACAAGGCTTACATACAATGAATGCAGCTCAGCAAGACATTTGAGGTTCCCGAGAGGAAGTAACATTTAAACAAAACAAATTGTAAGGTAACACATTTTCTTCTACAACTGCCACTCACAACTGACTTCATGACCGAGACATAAGCAGCAACCGGTAGCATCCCCCCCTCCGCACCTGCCCCCGCCCCCGCTGAACCGGAGTTCGAATCAAATGGCCGGTTCTTCAGAGAGACCGACCGGTCCGATCGGTTTGTGAGACAGAGTCGGTGGTCCCATCTCTGGGGGGACTGAAGTCTGTGGTCTGATGTGGTCCTGGTGAATCCTGTCCTGCTGATTAAACTCCAATCTGAGGCCTGTCCTCCTCAGTGAGTTCAACATACCAGGTATCTTTCAGTTATCCAGCTTCAGTAACCCGAACAAAGGCAGTCAGAGATCAGAGATCACACGCGCACACAACTGTTTTTTGATTGATGAGAATTTTTATGGTAGATTTGAATTTCCGTAAACATCCCAGAGTAGTCCCACCTGGCTACATACGTCTTAAAATCCAGCATGTATGTAGAATGCTAGCAGTCAGTGATGACGCTAGCTAAAGCTGAGCTAAACCCTGGACGTAAACGAGAAGGTTAACGTAACGCGTCAACTGTAACGAGAGTGCAGCAGTCTGCTTTGCGTTAATATTTCTTTTTGCGACAGTGGTAGGTAGCTCCGCCCCCGAAAGCATCCCCTGCTTTCTGGTCTGTTGGACTCTCAATGGACCATAAAACAAAATGAACATCATGCTGGATTGAAGAAGACTTGAAACCAGAGATTGAGACATAAACTCATGTTAAAAATGTTTACTGAGATAATACATCAAAAGAGAAGTAAGACCATTTTCTCATAGACTTCTATACAACCAGAGAGGAGTCGCCCCCTGGTGGCCAGCAGACAGATGATGTCAGGCTATTGCCACTAAGGGACGTTGATGAGGGTCAAGGTGACGGCGACCATGAATGCTGTTGGATGTAGTTATGCAGAAAAACTTTTTGGTGAATTTAAACAATAAAGACAAATTACAATTTTCTTTGTTTCTTTTTTTAGTGTTATTTTTATTTAGTTTTATTATTTGATTTAATACATTTGTGCTCAAACAGACAGCTGACATGTGATCCATATTATGGACGAATGAACAGCTGTGCATGTACAAGAGGACTCTGTGTTGTAACCACTAGAGGGCAGCAGACATACAGTACAGACAGAAGGGTCAATTATATATACAGGTGTGTATATATATATATACACACTCATGGGCCATTTTATTAGGTCCACCTTGCTAGTACCGGGTTGGACCCCCTTTTGCCTTCAGAACTGCCTTAATCCTTGGTGGCATAGATCCAACAAGGTACTGGAAACATTCCTCAGAGAGCTTGGTCCATATTGACATGATAGCATCACACAGTTGCTGCAGATTTGTCGGCTGCACATCCATGATGTCCCTGAATCTCCCGTTCCACCACATCCCAAAGGTGCTCTACTGGATTGAGATCTGGTGACTGTGGAGGCCATTTGAGTTCAGTGAACTCATTGTCATGTTCAAGAAACCAGATTGAGATGATTCACCCTTTATGACATGGAGCGTTATCCTGCTGGAAGTATATATATATATATATATATATATATATATATATATATATATATATATAAATCTCCTTCTCACCCCTGGTGGGGTAGTATCTGTGTCATCCTCAAGCTCCATAGGCCTGGGAGTTTGAGGGTTCTGCGCAGTATCTAGACTGTTCCTGAGACTGCACTTTTCTGGACTGAGGCTTCAGATGTTGTATATACATATATAATATATATATATATATATATATATATATATGAGACTGAGGACGTAATCAGAAGCTGACTGGAGTCACACGGCTGAAGTCAATTCAGTGGGATGAGTTTGGGGGGCGGGGCTTAGAGCTGCCGAGGTCTATAAAACGCCCTCTCACTGGACGAGCTTGTCGTTTACAAGAAGCATCTCGTGGAGTGAACATAGTCTGAAAAACAATGCAGACCTTAAATAGAGGCTCCAGCTGCTGATTTCTATCAACTATATGAAGGACTTTAGATCTCCTTCAGTCAGACTAGTGGTCTCTAAGTGGAGATGGTTCACCTCCATTCACTAATCAAGCTGAATGAAACGCTGCAGAGGGGCTGGACAAACAAAGAAAGTGGACAAATGTTCTACAATAAATTACCTTGAACACTCAAACAGTGGATGGGGGACCCTGAAGTCTGGTCTGATGTGGTCCAGGTGAATCCCGTCCTGCTGATTAGACTCCGATCTGGTCTGCAGAGAGAAAAACAAAGATGCAGCAGAGAAATGAACAGATTCTACACATTTAGTTTCATGGAAAAATGTACATATTTTACACAATCTCATGACCTGCTATGCAAAAACAAATCATAACTAACACATATCCATATCAAACATTCCCTATGAATCATTAACTCTAAACCCCTGGACATCAAACAATCCAAAACTTTTCAAATTAAATGACAAAAGTTGATCTTTCCCTCTAAAAAGACCTCCTTTTTGTTTGGGATTCTTGTCTAAATGGTGTTTGCTTTATTAAAATGCAGCGTGGTGTATTTTGTCCAGCTCACTGAATATATCCTGAATATATCAAACATTCAGCAAGTTTCATCCATTTAGACCTGATTGATACCAGAGTTCAGCTGGTGAAAAGTAACTTTGTGTTAACCTGGAAGACGAGGACACTTTTCCTGTTTTAGTAGATGACGCTGGATTTAGAAACATTATTCAGGATATGTTTTGCTGAGTGATAATGAAATCCTTTTCTCTTAATCCCATGCCAAATTAATGTAAACGTACGTAGAAATTGGCATTCAACCCTGGAAGTGCTCAGCATTGGTTTGACGTTTGGCCGTCTCATCCACCTTTTTATTTTAGCAGCGACGACTGCAGCTTGTTTTGAAGTGCATTATTATATATTATATGATATATTTCTGCACTTCCTAAGCTTGCATTAGAAAACAGAGCATGACTGTGTTTACAACATGTGATTTTAACATCTTGACAAACATTTTCCATATTCATGCTGAGATCAACTCTCTGACATCACTTCTTGAATCATCTCCTCCATATTCATTGCACATCATAAAGAACTCGTCCACACTTTGCTGCATTCAATGAGCAGAGCTCGTCTTTCCTCCATTCACTGTTTGAAGAAGTAGAATTCTCCTGTTGCTGAAATATTTAGCAAACTTCCCGTTTCTTTCTATGACTTGAGTTTCCAGAGCTCTCGCTCCTGTCCGGACCGGGACCGGGACCGGGGACGGGACCGGGACCGGGACCGGCCCGGACCAGGACCGGACCGGACGGAGTGAAGTTTAGGCTCCGTTATAAAGCGTCAAGTGGCTCAGATATCAGCTGCTGGCAGCGGGGCG
Source organism: Chelidonichthys spinosus (assembly GCA_029853015.1). Classification (NCBI taxonomy): domain Eukaryota; kingdom Metazoa; phylum Chordata; class Actinopteri; order Perciformes; family Triglidae; genus Chelidonichthys; species Chelidonichthys spinosus. Next base: position 1,634,394 of record CM056825.1, on the reverse strand, counting down.
GCGGCGTCGCTCAAGCGGCTGCGGGTTGCCTAGCAACGCTAGTAGTCTAGGTTCGGTGACGGCGTGTCGAGACGGCGTGACGAGCCGGCGTGACGTGCGGCGTAACGTGACAGTGTCGTGGGGTGACGGCGTGACGAGACGGCGTGACGTGCGGCGTAACGTGACGGCGTCGTGGGGTGACGGCGTGACGGTCTGGCTTTGATCTGTGACTTCGATGAGCAGAACGCTTTGATGTTGGGTCCTGGCTTTGTTTGCTTTGATCTGTGACGTCATGTTTTAGATTCTATATATACGGTAGTTCACAGATATAATCAGGATCACAGACAGAGGAGACAATGAACAGATCACAGACAAAGACAATGTATGGATCACAGACAATGACAATGTACGGATCACAGACAAAGACAATGTACGGATCACAGACAAAGACAACGTACGGTTCAGAGTCTGAGACCGAGGACACGTCAGAGTCTGAGACCGAGGACACGCCAGAGTCTAAGGCTATGGTGGATCTCAACAGGAGTGTCCTCTGCCTCATCAGAACCTTCACTCTAAGGGTGAAACTTGAAGGGTGGGTCCTGACCAATGACAGACACTCGCACCATGGCGCCAAAGTCCTGTTGGCGGAGCTGATTCTGGACATTATAAAGATTGTGTCCTCTGCAGTTCTGAAGAACATGGATGACACAGACTTTGAGTCCAATCTGGGCAAAATGGTCATGCAGCATTTTTCAACGGTTCTGAAGTTTGAGTTCAATATAAGGAGCGTGTGCCACCAGTTTCCATTGCTGATGAACAAAGAGCTCAAAGCCACCGTAGAAGCTGCCCTCTCCAGTCCAGGAGAGCCGTCCATCACGCCCCCCAACAGACTTGATCACTTGGTAAATTCCGCCATAACCATGTTTGATGAGGCGAGATTCTTCCAGAATGCAAGCAGCACCAAGGAGGAACAGCAGGAGCCATGTGGAAACCAAAAAAGACTCATCTGGTCCATCAGGAAGACCATTGAGAAGGAGATAATTGAGTTAGTGGATCCTTTCTTGGTTGACATGTCACCCACGGAGTCCAGGGAACTGGAATTTGAAAGATCTCAGCAGATCAGAAAGCTTGCAGAGGTGATCGCAAAGGACATCGCTGCACAAAAAATGAAGAATGAAATGAAACACGAATCCCCCCAAAGGGCAAATAGCAAGATTAAGAAGTTCTGTGCAAAGCAATTTGTGGAAGTGTTTCTGCATCATACGTTGGGAGTCCTGAAGACCAAATACCACCAGGACCCTGAAGGGGCAGGCAGCTCCCACAGCTCCCACGATGAGGACATCGTGGGGGACATCGCCAACGTGGTCCATGAATTACCCCAGGTGTTTTGGGCGAACAGGTCATTCCGAAAACTTCAACAGCTGATGTTCATGGGGCGACTGACTGACTTCCTCTACGCCCGCTTGACACATGGGGGGGTTGTGCCCGAGCTCACCTTAGAACCGATGTGCGGGGAGTCGAGCGGGGAAGTGGTGGTTCCTCAGGCACATGGTCCCATGTATGCCGACATCCAGAACAGAGTGCAGATTTTCATGGTAATTTTCAAGTGGTGGTTGGACTCAGAGGTCGACTGCGTCAGCAAGATCATTGCAAGGCATGTCATGTCCTCTGAAGCACCGGTACTGAAAGCACCGGTACTGAAAGCACAGGTACTGGAATGCACACAGGAAGAGAGGACGGAGAGACAATCTGTTGAATTTTTCGTGATGCAGCTGGTCTTGCAGCTAATCAAGAAATCAAAACTGCCTGTGACCATTGCCCATCCAAAAATTGTGTCCACGATGCAGCATCTTGTTGAAATAATATTGGCCAAAGTGAAGAATGCCAATGTAATTATCACCCCAGAAACCATAAAAAACCTTCACAAGGTGGTTTTCCAGAACCTTTGTAAGAAGTGGGGGGGTGCAAGAGGTGTGCTGCTCTGCCTTCAACTGGAGGAACCAGCAGTTGAATCCTACATAGTCTTCTCTGTCACAGATCATCTGATGCGAGTCACGCAACCAAAAAGGACCAGCGCCATCGGCAGGTTCTTCTCGTCTGTGGTTTACACCTTCACACACATCCAAATACGGGTAAAACGCCATCGGGCCTCAGTGTCTGTTCCGTCTTGCTAGAAAAGGGTTTTCACACATTTGGTGAATCTTATCATCCGATTCACTAAGTGGAAAAAAGCCCTTAAATGTGGTGTTCAGCTCAAGGTCTGATTTTACCCTCAAGAGGTGCTAGAAACGGGTTTTCTCCGGGCGCTCCGGTTTTCCCACATTCATTGTTACATTGAAAAAAAAACGTCTTCACTTGGCCGATCTTGAGCACTCGTTTGCTGTTCTGGGTAGAGATGACCGAAGAGTCGGTTCTTTGACCAAGTTAATTCACTGAGCCGGCGGAATCGAGTGTTGGCAGAAAATGAGTCGGTTCTTATTCAAATATAATTTTCCTTTCGCCTAGTGTCCCAGCGGCCGCATATGCTTACGGGATTGGCAGCAGGAAACCCGTCTTGTTCTATGGTGTTTAACATGAGATTCCTGGTCCACTAGCGCCTCTACTGGCGATATACAACTGCTGTGAACCGGTCGCATGAACTGTGTGGAAGAAAACTCTTCAGGTCCAATTCTGTGGCTGGTTCAAATGAGGTTTAATCACTGACAGTGGAGAAAAGACAATGTCACGCTGCCACACAGTCCTTTCTGCCATATGTGGGGTGAGGGATGACTTTATACACAGAACTAAAGGGGCAGGTCTAAACAGTGGATTTACATAGATTCAATACGCATCTCTCCCAAGTGGAAGAGACGTCCTGAGACAACATAAAGGTGTGACTTCCCTCGGAACAGCTGGGTTCTTGCTACATAGTGTCACAACAGGGGCCATTCATGAAGGCCTTGATCAAGTATGTGAGATGAAGGTGTTTCGGAGACGGTCCAGGAAGGGGGACAGATCAGAGGGTCTTTTCATTAACATGACAAGGCTTACATACAATGAATGCAGCTCAGCAAGACATTTGAGGTTCCCGAGAGGAAGTAACATTTAAACAAAACAAATTGTAAGGTAACACATTTTCTTCTACAACTGCCACTCACAACTGACTTCATGACCGAGACATAAGCAGCAACCGGTAGCATCCCCCCCTCCGCACCTGCCCCCGCCCCCGCTGAACCGGAGTTCGAATCAAATGGCCGGTTCTTCAGAGAGACCGACCGGTCCGATCGGTTTGTGAGACAGAGTCGGTGGTCCCATCTCTGGGGGGACTGAAGTCTGTGGTCTGATGTGGTCCTGGTGAATCCTGTCCTGCTGATTAAACTCCAATCTGAGGCCTGTCCTCCTCAGTGAGTTCAACATACCAGGTATCTTTCAGTTATCCAGCTTCAGTAACCCGAACAAAGGCAGTCAGAGATCAGAGATCACACGCGCACACAACTGTTTTGTGATTGATGAGAATTTTTATGGTAGATTTGAATTTCCGTAAACATCCCAGAGTAGTCCCACCTGGCTACATACTTCTTAAAATCCAGCATGTATGTAGAATGCTAGCAGTCATTGATGACGCTAGCTAAAGCTGAGCTAAACCCTGGACGTAAACGAGAAGGTTAACGTAACGCGTCAACTGTAACGAGAGTGCAGCAGTCTGCTTTGCGTTAATATTTCTTTTTGTGACAGTGGTAGGTAGCTCCGCCCCCGAAAGCATCCCCTGCTTTCTGGTCTGTTGGACTCTCAATGGACCATAAAACAAAATGAACATCATGCTGGATTGAATAAGACTTGAAACCAGAGATTGAGACATAAACTCATGTTTACAATATGTACTGAGATAATACATCAAGAGAGAAGTAGGACCATTTTCTCTTAGACTTCTATACAACCAGAGAGGAGTCGCCCCCTGGTGGCCAGCAGAGAGAAGTAGGACCATTTTCTCATAGACTTCTATACAACCAGAGAGGAGTCACCCCCTGGTGGCCAGCAGAGAGAAGTAGGACCATTTTCTCATAGACTTCTATACAACCAGAGAGGAGTCACCCCCTGGTGGCCAGCAGAGAGAAGTAGGACCATTTTCTCATAGACTTCTATACAACCAGAGAGGAGTCGCCCCCTGGTGGCCAGCCGAGAGGAGTAGGACCATTTTCTCATAGACTTCTGTACAACCAGAGAGGAGTCGCCCCCTGGTGGCCAGCAGAGAGAAGTAGGACCATTTTCTCATAGACTTCTATACAACCAGAGAGGAGTCGCCCCCTGGTGGCCAGCAGAGAGAAGTAGGACCATTTTCTCATAGACTTCTATACAACCAGAGAGGAGTCGCCCCCTGGTGGCCAGCAGAGAGAAGTAGGACCATTTTCTCATAGACTTCTGTACAACCAGAGAGGAGTCGCCCCCTGGTGGCCAGCAGAGAGAAGTAGGACCATTTTCTCATAGACTTCTATATAAGCAGAGAGGAGTCGCCCCCTGGTGGCCAGCAGAGAGAAGTAAGACCATTTTCTCATAGACTTCTATACAACCAGAGAGGAGTCGCCCGCTGGTGGCCAGCAGAGAGAAGTAGGCACTTTAGTATTGGCTTCACTTTTTTGAACTGAATGTTGCTGCCTTGATCCATCCTGATGTTGGATCATAAGACCCGGTTCAGAGTCCACGTTCCAGTTTATTACATTCGGGTCATCTGAATTTGGGTTTGGAGATTTCGAACATAGAACACAAAGTCTTGTGGGCAAATACCAGACGAGGTCTCGGGGAAAGATCGTATAAAGCTGCATTGTGGGAGATGGAGGCAATATCACTCGGCTAGGCTTTTAGAAATAGTTTTGCTGCAACTTCATGCAAGTATACACTAATCACAAACAGTAAAGACACAATGAAACAAGCTGCAGTGGGACCATAATAACATAGAAACCAGTCCCCTCTTTGATTCTCAGGCACTGAGGTCCTTTGTCATTTTGATAGCTAATTTTTTTAATTATAATTATATTGTACCTGCAAACAAGCTGAAGATCCTTGGGGGGGCATTTACTCAATTTACCCAGCTGTCACAGAAATCCACAGATACAGGAGACCACCAGTAGATGGCACTGTGTCATACACTTGGAGGAACAAATACCCACTTCACCACTCAGAAAAAGTCCCCCAAACTCTGATTTCATTACGTCAAACAATACATCCAGTGTTTCACAATAGATTAGATTAAATCCTGTTTTTATTGTGTCCTGCCTTAAAAAAAAAAAAAAACTGCATTTTTCTGTAAACCCCCTCCCCAAAACGAATAAACAGTAATACACTCCACATGCTACACAACACGAGAGACCATGGGGCTCCGAAAGGTCTATTTGTTGAATCGGTGTCATCATGTGTCATTATCCGATGAGTGGGTGTGAAATCCCCCAGAGTCAGATAAGTGGCTCCAGACATGGATGGATATCACGAACATCGAACTCTGAAGTAGCTCGGGAGTCGGGGGGAACTTTAGCCTGGTTGGACCTCCAAGTGTTGTGGAAAGTCATCACTCACTTCCCCGCCGTCGTCATCCTCTGCCCCCTGACTGACAACATGCTACAGTTCATTCATTGTCTGCTGTGACAGCCCCATCAAAACCAGCCTTTATTTTCCAATGATGCCCCTGACCCCTGGTGGCCAGCAGAGAGAAGTAGGACCATGGTCTCATAGACTTCTATACAACCAGAGAGGAGTCGCCCCCTGGTGGCCAGCAGAGAGAAGTAGGACCATTTTCTCATAGACTTCTATACAACCAGAGAGGAGTCGCCCCCTGGTGGCCAGCAGAGAGAAGTAGGACCATGTTCTCATAGACTTTTATACAACCAGAGAGGAGTCGCCCCCTGGTGGCCAGCAGAGAGAAGTAGGACCATGTTCTCATAGACTTCTATACAACCAGAGAGGAGTCGCCCCCTGGTGGCCAGCAGAGAGAAGTAGGACCATGTTCTCATAGACTTCTATACAACCAGAGAGGAGTCGCCCCCTGGTGGCCAGCAGAGAGAAGTAGGACCATTTTCTCATAGACTTCTATACAACCAGAGAGGCCCTAGTGGCCAGCACATAGAATGACAGTGTAAGGCACTTCAACGTTGGCTTCACTGTTTCAGACCCGGAGGTCCCCAAACTTTGCACCAGTTTGACTTGTGGATTTGTGCTTTCAACTAGCAGCAAACCGTCTGAACAAAGCCGACCTATGAGGGATCAGAGACCCTGGGGGGTCCAAACATCCCGGTTCAGAGAAAACTCTCCGCCTCTTGGATTTCTGCCATTCTTTCTTAAGTGTCTCTTTATGAAAGTGCGATGCTTGATGTCTGGAGAACTTTTCCATTGTGAGAGGGCCGTCTGGTGCTCTGGTCCTCCCATAATTCCCATCAGGAGCATCACTGATGGAGGGGTGTAACAGGGGGATCATCATCTTCCTCAGCGTTACGGAGGTTCACGACTCCAGCCAGAACGTAGCAGAAAGGATGAACAACCAGCTCCAGTAATGAGGGATTATTACAGAGTGTGTGTGTGTGTGTGTGTGTGTGTGTGTGTGCGTTCGAGTCACCAGAAACACAAACAAACATTCAGATGGACTAAGAGAGGAAACAAGACCTCATAATTGCAGGAAGGAGGTAAACGGATTCCTCTGGAGAGAGTTAAGCGACCCCCCCCCCCCCCCTGAACCACATGAACTCTGAGTCCCGCCCCCCCCTTTTTGTGGTTTCTAAGGAAAGAAGGAAAGAACGAAGGAAGTAATGAAGGGCGGGAGGAAGGAAGGAAGGAAGGAAGGCTATGAATGAGACATGAAAGACGTTTTCGCTAGCGTTAGCGCTAGTTCATTCAGTGAATGTAATTACACAGTTCACGTGAGCATTTGCTCAATGAGATTGCATATCACATTCTATGGACTAATTTAATTTCTTACTTAGCGGCATCCTTGTGTGTCTGGATGAATTTCACACTCGCTCTTGCTCGGCGACACTAAAGGCCTTTCCCGCGGTTTTTTATCCTCCCACAATTGTCGCAGGTTAGAAAATAAATACCATCTTGCATTTTGTCGATCATATTTGCACACCGGCTCCGGAACTTTTGTCCGTTGGGATGAGTTTTCGGGAAAAACAAACTGCAGCTGGAGGTCTTCTTTCTAACGTGCGGTTCCAGCGGTACTAGCATCGTAGCAAACTGGACCCCTGAGATCCTGAAGTCCACCTGGAATCGATCGGGATAGTTTTGTTGTTCCCTTCAAAGACGGGACGAACACAAATTATTCCTCACTGCTGACTCCCTTTTTTTTCTTAAAGTGTGTGAATTTTCGCAAATGAAAAAAAAAAAAGCATTGGACTCAGTGTGTGTGGACTCTGTGTGTAAACAAATCTTTGATGATGGATAAAGAAAACACATGCTCAGTGTGGAAAGGCCCTTAGAGTCAGCAACTGTGAGCGTGTCACATGTAGCATTACGATGCTAACGTGCTGGTGTTAGCATCGTCATGGTTTCCATGCACACGATGGTTGTGTCCAAAATCACTCACTAAACTAGCCTTTATAGTGAGATCACCAGAATTATTATACCCTATAGTGAACTCAAAGTATCCCACAATTCAACTGGAAAGTAGTGAACAACCAGTAATCACTAGCCGAGTATAATGTAGCGTGATGCATTGCTCTACAAAAGTAGAATTTACATGCTTACCCTATTGGAGCGACTCAAAAGCAGCTAGTGTATACTTTAAGCAAGTAAACGCATCTTCTTCGGAGCGGCCATGTTGTTTTTGCGCATTACAACTTAAAATTTGCTTGTTTTTTTTTAATAAGTATTTTTTAAAGGTGTCTCTTTCCAGTGTTTTTTTTTTATATTTCATGTAAAGTATTTTGAATTGCCTTGTTTCTGAAAGTTACGACAGAAATAACATTGCCTTGAACGCACCGCTGCCATTTGCTTTACTTTCAATGTGAAATGAAAAAGCAGCCGGCGAGCTGCCGAGCTCCATAATAACCACAATTATTACTGGAATTGTTCAGCGACGGTGGGACCAGGGTCCACATTAATGGAGAGCGTGGCGTTTAATGACCGTTTGAAAAATGGTCCAAACAAGCTGCATTATTAATAGTGTTTGTGCTGCTGGGGAGTCGGAGCTTTCGGTGGAAGGAAAAGGGAAAAGAGGACTCTATTATTTGGCTACATTTGTAAATGTTAATACATCAGAAAGTACCTCGTTAGTGGACATAACGTTGTCTTTATAGATTCTATTACTTTCCAGTGACGGTTTTCCTTTAGAAGCTCAGAGGAAATGAAGCCGGTGTTTCCAGCCCCGGGTGGCGATGCCGGTACTCACTCACCTCCCCGGCTGAGTCCGGCTGTTTTTCCTCGTGTGGTTCTTCGTATCGACTCTGAACTAATAAGCAGCTTTCACCGGGTCCTTTACTGCCCACGGGGCCGGCTCCATTCACATTAATGTCATTTAGAGTTTCGCTTGGAGTCGGGTTCTGCATCAATGTGACACTTCTGTTTGAAAAGATAATAGGACTTTTTCTTGGAAAGAGGTTTTTTATTTGTGTGTGTTTAGTTTGGTTATGCAGCAACAAACAGATGATTCCTGCAGAGCAACACAGGAGGAGCAGGTTTAGGAGATGCCCACTGTGACGTGAATGTGAGGCTATAACTATTAAAAAATGATAATCTACTCTTATATATTCTACATAAGCAGGGCCTGCTTTCACATGTTGGGCATTTCTATCTCACAGAATTAAAGCAAGGACAACTTATGCCCTTGAAATATTTCAAATGTGTCCTTGAGCCTTGAAGAGTTTTGAGAATTGTTTTTATCTCATTTCAACTCTGAAAGCAAACCTTTGCATTAAAAGCAAAGAATGTTTAGGAGGAAGTACCTGAACCATGTTTAAAAAGCATGCCTGATAACATCATGTTACGTGTTCATACTGTTTGCAGGTATAGAAGTTTAGAATGGGATAGAAAAAATAAGTATAGAAGGGGACAGTATACGTCCATGTCTATGGGGGACAATCAGACTGGGGGTACCTCAGGGTTTTGTCCTCCAAACCTGTTTTTATTAAACACCGATGTTTACCTACCTGGCTCATCATCATAAAATTGAAGCCCAGACATTCAGGATTCGATCCGTGGTCAGGCTTGTAGACTCATCAGCATTCAGGGAGAGGAATCCACCTTCCGCCTTCCTTTTTAAACATATCGGAGGAGCGGCGGCTGAATCGAGGGCCACGAGTGTTAACGTAGCATGCTTGAGTATCGGAGGCATCGGCCTCGACAGAACATTCTTCCTCGGAAAGCTCATTCCACAAATGGAGCGGAGGTTATTGTGAAGGAGAGGGTTAGTGTGGTAGAAGATGCTAAAAACAAAGCCATTTCAGAAATCTACCAAATCTATGTCATTCACGTTAACTTGAAAGGTCCGAATGACGGTTAAAATGCATCATTTCTGGACACAGCGACATGATACTTCTCGAGGCCGGCGGTGATGCGACGGCATTTTAATCAGCATTCTCGTCCCAGAGCTGCTGATTCCAAGCATGTTTGATCAGTCAGCTTTTTTTCTTTATTTCTCCTCCCAGCATCCAATATGTCAAGAGGCGATAACGGTCTCCCATGGAGCCGGGCCCTTATCTGGACCAGCACGGATCGAAGGTTTAAAAAAGGGCAGCCCCCCTCTCGCTGCAAGACAAAGACAAATCAATTCTTTTTGTCCCAATCACAGATAAGATTCAGATCCCAGATCAGATATTCAAAGTTCTGCAGCGTCGGGCCGGAACGCCCATGAAATACTGATGTGTGTTTCTGTCCGAGACGTAGTTTAGTGGTTAAACTTCCTCTTCGGTCCACGACTTTGTCTCCCACGTCTTTACTTTACTTTTCATGACTTTACATTACATTTACATTTAGGGCATTTAGCAGACGCTTTACACATTACTTTATATTACATTATTTTATTTTACTTGACATTATTTTACTCTACATTACATTATTTTACTTTATTTTATATAATTTTTACATCACTACATATTTTTGACTTTGCATACATTATTTTACTTAACTTTTCTGGCCTGAACGAGGAACAAAAGGAGCCACTTGATTGTAAAGCAGCTCCCGAGCAGAAGGTAAAAGGATTCTGGCCTCAGGGGTAGATTATAGATTATCAATCACCCGTAGTTTCATCTGAGACTTTAAACTGTAGTTTATCTTTTCAGGCTAAAATCAAACCGGAAACATCCTGAGTCATTGGTGACGTGATGCGAGTGTAAATGTTGTTTGTGCAGCTTTAGATGAGGATGATGCACACACACACACACACACACATCACGCTCACACAAACATCATTTTACTTTTACATAATCAGTTATTGTGCAATCTAACCATCCGCACGCTGTTTTAATTTAAAAAAAATCACTACTTTCTATGCAGTCGTTTGCCTTCGATGGTATAAACTTGATGGTAAAAATGAATCCCAGCTTTTGAATCTCCCTAGGACTGAACTACGAAAACAAAACAACATCAACAACAAAATGACATTAAAGAAGCATAACTCTCAATCTGACATCATCATCCGATTCATCAACGCGACGAAACGGCACGAATCAGGTCTGTTCTCTGAAGAGAAACGCTGTAAACATTCATATCTCTCTGCATTCATCTCGTTTCTCTCTTTACCGCCTCCCCTCCCCTCCTCCCCTCCTCCCCTCCTCCCCTCCTCCCCCACCTCCCCCACCTCCCAGTCATCCCTCTCTTTGCAGATTACATGAATGCTCACATTTATATCAGATGCCTCTAGATTCACACATCTGCAGCCCGACGTCGCCCAACAGGAACCAGACTTCCCACCCGTTTCTATTTACACTCAGAGGTTCAAACTGGAGCCCACTACTTCTTTGTAGACATGTTCTGCCTTTTTTCCTCCAAAAAGGCCTCGGGAAGCGTTTTTTCTCCCCTTGTGAGCAGCAGTTTTATGTAACTCTTTCCCACTTTGAAGAAGAGAGAGAGGGAAAAACGTCCAGAGAGCAGCAACGGAAAAGCAAAGATCCAAATATCCAGTCGATTAGAGCTAAGTGATGCTAAATAAACAGAGGGAAAGACAGCCGAGTGTAAATGAAAGCTTTATTAGAGTCTGGATGCTTTCCAAGAACACCAGCTGCCACCTGTATGCTGAGTACATACCACAGTGGGGTCAAAGGTCCTTCCGGTTGTTTTATATAAATATTAAACTTCATAACTACATGTGCTCTATTAATAAAGCTTCATTTATTTGCATTAATATGTCATATGCACCACTCCATTAACTGCACTGTGCAATAAAACCGGCTCCGATCCGGTTCTCACCTTCAGAGCAGCTTAAAGGTCCCTTTGGTAAATCTCCTGTTGTTTTTAAATGTGCTATATGAATAAAGATAACATGTACAATGAGTACATTTGTGGAAAGAAAGAAACCACAACATCGCCGATAAAGTAAGAGCGAAATATGTTAACGTTAAACACCGTAGAAGAAGACGACCTTGGCCGTAGCCTTGGCAACGGTGCCAGTTACATATTTTCTCCGTGTTTTTGTAAAAGGCCGATGAAGTGTGCATGTTTCTATCTAAGGTCCGAGAGGCGTTCAGACTCCAGGTCCAGATGATGCAACAGCTGTGTGGTTTTTCTGCCACTTGCCAACACATTTGTACAGTTTACTGAATCAAAGCATCTTCTAGGTTTCCACAGGAGACATCCGAGCTTTCCGGACACAGGTGGGACTAATAACGTGATTCTGACGGCTGAATTCCATTCATTGTAGTTCCTGCTGGCTCACCAGAATGGAACGGAGCCGCTAACGGCTAACAGATGTGCGTTCGCTGCCACGACGTGTCACAATATCCAGCGTGAGAGAAACGGCCACTCTCTGGGGAAAACCAATCAAGTCCAGCTGGACCCGGTCTGTTCTAGTCCCCCCAGCTGGGATCCGGATCAGACCTCCGGAAAGTGGAGCTGGAGAGAAAAACTGGAGCTGCTTAAGTTAGAACAGAGTATGATCAGAGTCGTTATTAAACTGTATGAATTCATATTTAAGTTTCAGAGTAATTTAAAGTAATTTAATATAAAATGACAAGAGTTTCCACTCTGGATTCAAACCAGTTACTCTTCCCCTGAATAATGTACTGTGTAGTAAGTAATCCTATATATACATATACTTTATTATCTATTATATATCTATTATATTTCTAGGGTATTCGATACTAAACATATTGTGTATTCTATAGATATATATTTACTGTAGATAACTTTGATAACTCTCCGGTTTGGGATTATTAAAATGTTCATCCATCCTGAATATAATTATGTACCAATTTCAGAATATCATGAATATAATATAAACGTATGTTTTATTTCAACAAACAGTTAATTCTAACATCCGAGCCTCTGTAATTGCTGGCTCACGATAATAAAGTACTTGAACTAGTCTGGAGTAAATATTACTCCACTTTTTACAGTAAATAATCTGTGATGAGTCACAGGATAAGTTCGTCTTCAGCCTTCAGTTCTGTAATTCTCCGGTTTGGGAGGAAGAGCGGCTCGTGGCTCAACCCCGGACTCATCCCGTCCACAGGAAGCGTCCTTGACGAGACGCTGAACCCCGAGTTGGTCCATCCAAGTCGTCCGTTGAGCATTTCCCTTTTTATGGAGGAAGTACTTCAGATTCATGCCGTGTGCACATTCTGCCTGTTTTCTCCCGACTCCTTAATTTAAAGTCTCTCTCCGCCGGTGCACGACGTTAATAGCAGCTTCCTCAAGGTCGCATGCTGGAGTGTGAGCAGTGTTCGGGGCCTCCCGGGTCCACAAGTCCACCTCCGGGGCCTCCCGGGTCCACGAGTCCACCTCCGGGGCCTCCAAGGTCGGAGCCTCAAACACCGACCTTCCTCATCCAGATGTTGGATGATCGACTGGGAGGCAAAAAGCACATTATTATTAGATCCACACACATGCCAGTAAACTGGTCACACGTCTGTTTCCATGTGATCTGCATCTCATCCAATCACAGGACACCATCCTGCATTCCTCATTGAAATGGTTCAAACCTGTAAATTAGATTAGATTTCTTACTGAATCCTGGCAAAGACCTGATCTCTGATCCGAGTCCTGAGCCGAGGTTTTCATTGCTCTCTTCACCTGTAAACCTACGTGGACATATAAAAATGTTCTGTCTGTTCAAAGTCAAACATCCGTCTCCTGGATTCTGTTCTACAGACTCCACATCAACAAGGACTTTTAATTTCTACACCCGATTTTAACATTCATACATGTTTTTTGGGACATTGTGCTAATTAGATGCTTTCTTCGGCATCACAATGGAGCAGAATATCACTACATGCTTATTAACTTCCCAAAGTAGACCCACCGTATAATAAACTCCCATCTTAGGGCTTTAAAAAAGAAAGGCCTTTAATCTACCTGCATGAGAAGACAGCGTCACAATTACAGTGTGTTGCACTGCTGGATAGTCGTTCTATTTCCCAGCAGCTTCCTGCAGGTTTAATCACAGTGGAAGGCCGTGGTCACAAAGGAACCGGCAGCAAGACGGCTCTGAAGGCTCTTACCCACAAATCCTGCTGTTCTAGTCCCACGTTGTTGCTTTCAGTCCCGTTGATTTCATCGCGTCCACACAACGTGACTGAATTTACAGCATGTACGAGGTTAAGGACGAATGGACTCGCCGCATGTTTGACCGTCCAAGTGGTTCGAAGCAAACTTTAAAAGCTTTGGGGCACGATGGGGGCGACTCCTCTCTGGTTGTATAGAAGTCTATGAGAAAATGGTCCTACTTCTCTCTGCTGGCCACCAGGGGGCGACTCCTCTCTGGTTGTATAGAAGTCTATGAGAAAATGGTCCTACTTCTCTCTGCTGGCCACCAGGGGGCGACTCCTCTCTGGTTGTATAGAAGTCTATGAGAAAATGGTCCTACTTCTCTCTGCTGGCCACCAGGGGGCGACTCCTCTCTGGTTGTATAGAAGTCTATGAGAAAATGGTCCTACTTCTCTCTGCTGGCCACCAGGGGGCGACTCCTCTCTGGTTGTATAGAAGTCTATGAGAAAATGGTCCTACTTCTCTCTGCTGGCCACCAGGGGGCGACTCCTCTCTGGTTGTATAGAAGTCTATGAGAAAATGGTCCTACTTCTCTCTTGATGTATTATCTCAGTAAACATTGTAAACATGAGTTTATGGTCTCAATCTCTAGTTTCAAGTCTTCTTCAATCCAGCATGATGTTCATTTAGTACATTATGGTCCATTTAGAGTCTTGCTGCATGCTTCACACAACTTCACACCAGAATCCACATGGATCCAGATCCAGTAAGAGTGCTGCTAGGGGGGGGGGGTCGACTCCAAACTCCAAACAGATTTTACTTTTTAATGATCAGCTTTAAATGAATGATTGAACATTATTCCGGCTGGAAAACAAACAGCAACAACATTTAATCTTTATCGCTGCTTTCATTGGAACATCAGACCGATTTAATCGGACGAGTCAGTCAGATCCCACAACCAGGCTTTCATCTGATCGTTTCATGGAAGTCATAAAGGCTTGAATGAGGAGATTATGAATCTTAAAATGGTTGGTGATTACCGAGCCACTCGGTTGAAGTGCCCTTGAGCAAGACGTTGATCTCCTCCCGGCTCTCTGACTGCTGTTTTATAGCGAGACCTTCACAGTCACGAGTGGAATGAATGACGGTTTGTTTGAATCTTGTTGTGATGCGTTCAAGGCTCATTGCTTTCAGGGGTTTTCATCGCTTTTCACCGGAAAATCCTGAACCTGGATGAAAGTTCTCCCCGACTTTATGGTGCGGCGCGTCTAACATGACCATAAATATGCTTCGGGTGATAGACGGAGGGAAGAAAATGACAAGAAATCAGAGTAATATTACTGCTTTAGGTTATGCAATCGCCAGAAAACAAAAGCTAATGAACAAAGCCGCGGTTGAGCGAGCGGCGAGGCCGTGAAGGTGGCGGGACGATGGTTTGTTATCTAGTTGAGTGACTTGTGAGCAACAAGCTTCAAAATTCAAACCAGGGCGATTGATGGACGTATTTTATGTTTTATAAAAAAGCATTATATAAGCATTAAAACGTCCTCAAACTTTACTTCTTTTGTAGGTGACTTGTTGCCTCCGGTGATGTTGGGACTTGAAAATTCATTGACTTGATGTATAAAGTGTCCTGAGATAAACTTTGTTGAGATATGACGCTGTATATAGAATTTAATTTAATTACTCTCCTGTTATTGTCAAACGTGAGGGAAGAAAATCGGTCTTTTCCTTTTTATTGATATGACAAAGTTGACAAAATGTCCAATGATCACATCAAATAAATTACAACAAAAGCCCATAAAAACAAATTTGATCGTAAAAAGCCCTACAACAAATTATTAAATAAGTAGACTATGACTTGACTGTTGATTTCTATCGATCTCCTATGTCATGTTTCAGCACCATGGACAGCACCACAAACACACTCTAACTCATAATCATTATTGTATTCAGTGTTTCTCCTCAAAGAGCTTCGGATGTATCATAACATAGCGAAATGTCTTCACTTGCAAAAAATTGCACCTTATTTGAAACTTCTGGCTTTTTTGGGGGGAAACTTTACACGCTAACCAAAAAAATGACTTCACCAAATCAAAGAGAATATATCAGTTGTCAATACAGTTGATAAAAAAGGTCACTTGAATAAACAGATCCAGTTCTGATTTGTAAGTGAACTCATGATACAGAAGGTGTTTTCCTGTTTGTGGATGATGCTCTTGTGTGAAGCAGAGGACATACATTCAGTTTGGAAGATAACACTCTGCAGTGTTGTTGGTTTCAGGCCTTCGAGAATCTCTCAGTGTTTCAGCGTTCAGAAATAAAACTGTGATCCAGAACGACTGAAGCGTCTCTGAGCTGCCAGCGGACATTCGTCCACGTTGACGTTCAGTAAATAGTTTGCATGGTTCGGACGGTAAATCCCACTCGGGCAGACCGACGCTGAGCGCTGAGCGTCCTTGGTGTGTGACGCGGCATCAAAGTCAGATTTATCAGCAAACGGAGGATCAGCGCGGCTCGAAGGCCTCGACGGTTCACCTTCATGAGGATGGATTCGGCTCTGTGTGGCGAACACTTGTGGAGTAATTGATTTATTCAGAATCAATGTCAATGCAAAAGGTGACAACTGCCCACGTCACATGACCTTGAAGGATTAAAATCAGATTTTAACCTGAAGGATCTGCCTCAACCACCATCTATCCATGTTTCCACTCACACTTTAATAAAAACGTCCTTAATTGTGAAAAAACACCCAAAAAAGAGAGTTCATGCGTTCTAAACCAAGTGATGGAAACGTACCTGATGTTTGCATTTCTTTTCCTATCGACAAATCGAAAAGTTCACCTTTAAAATCTTAATCAAACCTTTTAAAATTGCAGAAGGTCTTCGCCTCGTGCTGCAGACGAACGTGAACAAACTCAAACAACTTTCCTCCGAACAAACATGCATCATTACACACCGCTGTCATTAAGAAAGCATCTGTCCAAACAAAAGATTCATCATTTCCATTCAGTTGAAGAATACGTGGGAAATTATTCATTTTCACGTAATGAGAAAAGGTTGTGAACAGATGAGCATTAATTGACTGGAAACAGATAATGTACTGCCTCGTTATCGGGGGGACCAACAAGTTCTGTGCTAGATGAATAATTACAATCACAATAATGGCAGTGTGTATCTTTTCATGCAGTAGAACACCGTTTTAAATAAGTCTTTAGAAGTCAGCAGCATTTCTGCTTCGAAGGAAGAAAAGATAGAAAAACCTGACATTTGAACACAACCGGTTTTCTTCTGTTTGAAGTCGACGCGGCTCGATGACACCGAGGTATGACTCAGGATTAGCATCCGTTAGCTCATCCGCTAACAGTCACTCACCAAGACTGCTACTTGTTTTCCTCCGCATCATTTCCACGAGAGGAAACTTTGTGGTTCGGCCCGGGTTCCTTCTGTGTGGAGTTTGCATGTTCTCCCCGTGTCAGCGTGGGTTCTCTCTGGGTTCTCCAGCTTCCTCCCACAGTCCAAAGACATGCAGGATGGACCTGTCTGTCTCTACATGTCTCCCTGTGATAGACAGGTTACCTGTCTGTCTCTACATGTCTCCCTGTGATAGACTGGTTACCTGTCTGTCTCTACATGTCTCCCTGTGATAGACTGGTTACCTGTCTGTCTCTACATGTCTCCCTGTGATAGACTGATTACCTGTCTGTCTCTACATGTCTCCCTGTGATAGACTGGTTACCTGTCTGTCTCTACATGTCTCCCTGTGATAGACTGGTTACCTGTCTGTCTCTACATGTCTCCCTGTGATAGACTGGTTACCTGTCTGTCTCTACATGTCAGCCCTGTGATAGACTGGTTACCTGTCTGTCTCTACATGTCTCCCTGTGATAGACTGGTTACCTGTCTGTCTCTACATGTCTCCCTGTGATAGACTGGTTACCTGTCTGTCTCTACATGTCTCCCTGTGATAGACTGGTTACCTGTCTGTCTCTACATGTCTCCCTGTGATAGACTGGTTACCTGTCTGTCTCTACATGTCAGCTCTGTGATAGACTGGTTACCTGTCTGTCTCTACATGTCAGCCCTGTGATAGACTGGTTACCTGTCTGTCTCTACATGTCTCCCTGTGATAGACTGGTTACCTGTCTGTCTCTACATGTCAGCCCTGTGATAGACTGGTTACCTGTCTGTCTCTACATGTCTCCCTGTGATAGACTGGTTACCTGTCTGTCTCTACATGTCTCCCTGTGATAGACTGGTTACCTGTCTGTCTCTACATGTCTCCCTGTGATAGACTGGTTACCTGTCTGTCTCTACATGTCTCCCTGTGATAGACTGGTTACCTGTCTGTCTCTACATGTCTCCCTGTGATAGACTGGTTACCTGTCTGTCTCTACATGTCTCCCTGTGATAGACTGGTTAACTGTCTGTCTCTACATGTCAGCCCTGTGATAGACTGGTTACCTGTCTGTCTCTACATGTCGGCCCTGTGATGGACTGGTTACCTGTCTGTCTCTACATGTCAGCCCTGTGATAGACTGGTTACCTGTCTGTCTCTACATGTCTCCCTGTGATAGACTGGTTACCTGTCTGTCTCTACATGTCAGCCCTGTGATAGACTGGTTACCTGTCTGTCTCTACATGTCTCCCTGTGATAGACTGGTTACCTGTCTGTCTCTACATGTCTCCCTGTGATAGACTGGTTACCTGTCTGTCTCTACATGTCAGCCCTGTGATAGACTGGTTACCTGTCTGTCTCTACATGTCTCCCTGTGATAGACTGGTTACCTGTCTGTCTCTACATGTCAGCCCTGTGATAGACTGGTTACCTGTCTGTCTCTACATGTCAGCCCTGTGATAGACTGGTTACCTGTCTGTCTCTACATGTCAGCCCTGTGATAGACTGGTTACCTGTCTGTCTCTACATGTCTCCCTGTGATAGACTGGTTACCTGTCTGTCTCTACATGTCAGCCCTGTGATAGACTGGTTACCTGTCTGTCTCTACATGTCTCCCTGTGATAGACTGGTTACCTGTCTGTCTCTACATGTCTCCCTGTGATAGACTGGTTACCTGTCTGTCTCTACATGTCAGCCCTGTGATAGACTGGTTACCTGTCCAGGTGAACCCTGCCTTCACTCAATGACAGCTGGGATCGGCTCCAGCCCCCCGCGACCCTGAATACAGGATAAGCGGTAGACGATGGATGGATGGAAACTTCGTTGTTTTGCCTCGAGGCTGAGGAAAGCAACTCAGGTTGTGGAGATACGAGAAAGTGTGACGTAACGATGAAACGCGACACCTTCGAGTCTCAAAACTCATTTCCATACGGGCTTTCAGGAGACAGCTTAATCTACGACATGGCAGCGCCCCGTCACATCACCTCCCTCTGTGTGTGTGTGTGTGTGTGTCTGTGTGTGTGTGTGTGTTGCAGCAAAAACCACAGTGAAATCGGTTTTTAATTTCCCTGAAATCAAATTACATGGAGGAGCCCAATACCCAGAGCACCGGACTGTAGGGGAGTCATCTGGGAGATTATAAATCGACCCTGGGCTGAACACACGAGTGCACCGAGTGTGTGTGTGTGTGTGTGTGTGTGTGTGTGTGTGTGAACAATGCAACAATAAAAGCCTCATGTAGCGGGTCTCTGATGGACGCTACAGTTGCGCCGGCTGTTTCCTGTTAACTCCTCGTTGATACTGTAAACCAATTAATTAGTCATTGATTAAAAAAAAGAAGAAAATCTAAACTATTAGAAGACGACGCCCCGTTCCATAATTTGTATTGATCCGCTACGATGCATGCATGCTCGACTCTGTTTTCTCCCACTGCAGCACATTAAAACAGAGTGCTTGCTGTATTGATATCGGACGCCGTCTACGTTTAAATAACTTTACTTTAATGTCTAACGTCTTCTTCTAACCAACCCGATCTCGAGGGAAGGCGTACAAATAGCTTGTTGTTTAAAAGACTGACCCTTACTTTAGGCTTTTTGCTTTGTCGTTTTATGTCGTTTTATGCCGTTTTATGCCGTTTTATGCCGCAGAGGAGAAAAACGTCGTGGTTTGAATTATAATAAGTACATAAACTAAGTTAGACCGATAAATAACTTAGTAAATACTTTGGGACGCGAGCATCGGCCTCCTGGTTGAAAGCATCGACTGTCCATAAGTGGACGTTGTCATGGTGACGTCACTCTTTGGTTTGTGGAAACTGTTCTGAAGCCTCCAGTTCAGCCATATTGGGAGTTTTTTTGCAACCAGTAGAAGGAAGTGACCATATTTGGACTGTGGAGGAGCGACAGGTGGATCTGATGAACACAAGCAGCCGATCAGAACCTTACTGGATCTGGATCCATGTGGATTCTGGTGTGAAGTTGCTTATGAAGTTAGCTTCTATAATTCAAGGTCAACTTTACAGCTAAGTGTTAAAGTTATCTTAGTAGCTAACTAGCATTGGTAGCATGGTAGCGACCTGTCAATCAGCAGGTAAGCCCCGCCCCCTAAAGCATCCCCTAGGGCAAATAAAACAGGAAATAATACAAAACCCTAGACGTGACAAACAGGACTTTAGTAACCAGAGGAGTCGCCCCCTGGTGGCAATTCGCTAGACTGCAAGTTTAAAGCACTTCACCTTTCAGGTTCAGCTCTGTGATTCCAAAAGAGTTCGAAACAACGTAGAAAATGATGACTCAATCAATAAAATCATGTCCTTTTCACAACTTTATATGCGTCAAACAAATCTAAAAAAAATCCTTCTAGAAGGGAAATCTGCATGAGAAAGGAAAAATAAAAAAAAAACGTCTCCATGAGAGTTTCACGGTAGAAGAAACAAAACCTTTAGGATGCAAATTGCTTTCCAATTCCAGTTATTTAATCTGTCGTTGATTAGAAATATTGATTAGTGCAGCGATAATGATTACAACTTCCTCCTGTCGGACTCCACCTCCACACACCTCTCCATCTGTCGGGTGAAATGCTGATTTCTGTTTAATGAGATGAGCTGTAATACCAAATCTGCATATCAGAGCCGACAAATTCTCCCCTCACATTTCTTTTTGATGGCATTTTGTTTTAACTGCAGATGCTTTTTTATTTCTCCATCATTGGCAAAGAAGAAGTTACTTAATGGGCTTCTAACAAAGGTAACGACGTTCAGGTTTACTGCAGAGTGATGCTCTTCCATCTCCGGTTTCCAGAGCTTTTAACGGAGCGTTGTACATCAACCCGAGGTCTTTATTTGTCTTTAGGAAGAGGGATGAAACCCACTCCCTACCTGGGATCATATTGTAGTCTGAGATTGATTCATGAGTGTGGAAAGTCCAGAGGAAAGTGAAGAAGAGGGGGGATGGAGTTAAAGCAGCTCTGAGAGATTTAAATCAATCAGCGTGAGCTCTGTGAGGGAATCCCAAGGAGACGGCTGATGGATGGATTACATGTTCTGTCAACTATCAACGTATCCGACTAAATGCACCCGCGGCGTCCGATGGCATCAGAGTAGCGTGTTTATCGGTGTGGCTTGTTTTTCTGGAGTCACGGCATCTGGCTCGGATGCAGACGCCGGGATTTGGTTCAAATGTTTAGGCTTTGAACAGAGGAATTCACATGCCTTTGAACCTCGGCACAGAGGAAAGCCAATAAACCAATGGCCTGTTGGTTTCCTAGCTTAAGAAAACTACTGTCTGGGATGTAGGGTGGAAGACACGAAGACGAGACGGCGAGGCCGTTTAAACGTCCTGCGTATGTTGTTTTGGAAATAAAAACTTTGGAAGTGCAGCAGCCACCCTCCGATTGAGAGGTAATCTCGTATGTAGCATCCCTTAACAATGAACTCGTAATGGTCAGCGGTGTGGCTGGTATTGAGTTCACCGGTTGATAAAATGTGGACGTAGGATGTGAGAAAGAGGCAACTCGCCCACTTTAATCCCCCTGGACCGGTTTGGTGTTGCAGCTGTTCCATGTCTACTTTTAAATAACGCGATCAATCACAGGTCCATTTATAGATTACCAGACATATTGCATCAACATCTGTGCAAATTAATCTTTATTGTTCAATCTTTTTTTATCAAGTGATAACTGTTTGGAGAGCCGTCAGCTAACATGCATTAATGCCGTCGTAACACCTGGATGATAAATCAGCTGTTAATACGCCGACCACATGAACACAGATGTCATGTGAGGCAGCCGGTTTTATCAGAACCAGATCACGATTGTAGGTCGAGTTCAGGCCTTCGAAGTGAGTCTGCAATCTAATAATCCACAAACCATCTGAGGAGGAACGCAGATAGCAGCAAACCAACCGGCTGTATGAAACAGGAAGGGCTGCCCTGATACTACGTGCTGTTGCTGAATTTTAAAAAAAGAATATCAGATCATTTAAAATGTTTTCAAAGAAAAACACATCAGTCCTGTGCAGTGATAACTTCATCTGTCAGCCAACACCTGTCGTCTCTCTGACATCATGAGGACCTGGGCTGATTTCCCCCCTTAATTAAATTTAGGTGCCTCCATACTGCAACAGCTAACTGAATAAACACAGGGAATATTGAACAGATCGCCATCTCACCACCTGTTCTCAACGGAGCGTTCACGTCGATCTGAAAACCGAAGCTGTGTCAGATGTGTGTGTGTGTGTGTGTGTGTGTGTGTGTTGTTTTGAACTATTCATAAACTTTTCCTCTTCAATGTTCAATGGCTGAGTTTCTTAAATATTATATTCTGGATATGATGTCTATACCTGGTTACGATATAAATACATATTCTAAGGGTATCCAAGTTTCTAATCCCGGTTTCTAAGGGTATCCAGGTTTATAATCGAGGTTTCTAAGGGTATCCAGGTTTATGATCCAGGTTTCTAATGGTATCCAGGTTTATAATCGAGGTTTCTAAGGGTATCCAGGTTTATGATCCAGGTTTCTAATGGTATCCAGGTTTCTGCTCCAGGTTTCTAAGGGTATCCAGGTTTATGATCCAGGTTTCTAATGGTATCCAAGTTTCTGATCCAGGTTTCTAATGGTATCCAAGTTTCTAATCCAGGTTTCTAAGGGTATCCAGGTTTATAATCGAGGTTTCTAAGGGTATCCAGGTTTATGATCCAGGTTTCTAATGGTATCCAGGTTTCTGATCCAGGTTTCTAATGGTATCCAAGTTTCTAATCCAGGTTTCTAAGGGTATCCAGGTTTATAATCGAGGTTTCTAAGGGTATCCAGGTTCTGATCCAGGTTTCTAATCCAGGTGTCTAATGGTATCCAGGTTTCTGATCCAGGTTTCTAAGGGTATCCAGGTTTCTGATCCAGGTTTCTAAGGGTATCCAGGTTTCTTATCCAGGTTTCTAAGGGTATCCAGTTTTCTGACCCATTTCTAAGGGTATCCAGGTTTCTAATCCATGTGAGTCTCTTGTACTAACTACTGAGGAAGTTCTCATGCTGCAGTCCCACATCAGAGACCTCCAGATAGCATCAAGGCTCATCCAGGACCTAATGTTTAAAGAGATAACCAGGA
Organism: Chelidonichthys spinosus; assembly: GCA_029853015.1. NCBI lineage: Eukaryota > Metazoa > Chordata > Actinopteri > Perciformes > Triglidae > Chelidonichthys > Chelidonichthys spinosus. The sequence continues at coordinate 1,611,317 of CM056825.1, read as the reverse complement.
TTCTCTAAAACCCTGGCCGTATATATATTTGCTAAGGCGATAGATGGATGAATGCTGGCGATGTGCTTCTACAACGACTGAATCTCTTTTTTTGCCCTTTGAGCCTCCCACCATTAATGCACCATACAATATATTCATATAATTGGTTTCCAATCTGCGTCCTCCATACTTAAAGGTTGAGTAGGTGATTCTATTCAGAAACGCTTTCTGTTACTTGAAATCCTCGTAACATACCGATACCCGACCCTGACCTCCATCCCATCTCCCTCCAGACGATCTGCCTCGCTGCCTTTTCTCCTGACAGACATATTTCTGCAGCGTCCGTCGAGGCTGCTGCAGAAATATGAACCAACAAATGAGAAACCAGATCTAGTTCTGATGAGCCAAAGTGTGCAAGATCTCACCTGCCTGCCAAATGACCTCTTTCACAGCCATTGGCAGCTGCCCGACTCTGCCTCTGATTGGCCGATACTTGTTGCCTTCTTTGCAGAATTTGTTGAGTTTCTTGCTGATGAACAAGATTGGGGGAAGGTCTATGAGGTTAATGACTCCAGCTCAGATGTGCATGTTTTTCTTCTTGTACAGTGCTCTGATATATATAAGTAGAACGCTGCAGCCAGGAATATTAACACTTACAACCTACCGGTGATATAAGCAACAGTCTGTATCTTCTCAAAGTCATCATTTAAGACACCTCATACAATTAAATTGAACTTGCTGTTATGACGACATAAAAGTTTACCCAACCTTTGAACTGAAATGAGAGTGATGCATTTATTAACATAAAAATGATTAGTGGAAAAAATAAAAACAGAAGCCATATAAGGCGTTGGGGTTGCTGAGACCGTCAAACAAAAAGCACCCACATGAAAATAAACCTCATTATCTTAAATACTAAACTCCCTAACTAGCGAAAGTGTCCACGACTACCAAAAGACAATATCAGGGATCCAGCAGAACTTTGTCAGAATACTATCAAATGTTTCACCAGTAAACTCCATGCGGGAGAAGATGTGCAGATCTAATTAACGAGGTTCAGGTGGAATCAGGCACTGCAGGTGAGAGTGGTCCAGGCAGTGAGACAGACCCAAAATATTATGCAGTTAGCTGCAGCAGAATGTTAGCTGAACCGTGGACGGACACTGAGAAGCACACTCAAGGCAACTGAGCATGCAATCCCGCTGGTGGAGATAACCAATAACTTTATGGATGCATTCTGTTCAGGCGTGGTATTCTTGCTGCAGCTTACCTGATCGATTACATGTAGCAGAGCCGTTGTTAATGTCGTTAGCTCCGCCTGCTCTTTAACCACAGCGACAAATCCAAATGTATCTTATGGCAGAATGGCAGAAGGTCAATTTGTTTTGTTGTTTTTTTTGCGTTTCATATCTGCAGTGTTCTGTCCATCTGCAAAAACAACCATCTGCTGCAGCAGAATGTGGCATTAGCTGTGGACGGACACAGAGATGCACAGTCACTCACACACACACACGACACCAAGCACATGATCCCTTGGCAACGATTATTTTATTTCCTGAATATTTTTATATTTTTATAAATGCATGTTGCCTGTGTGTTTGGAGTAAAACTACAGATCTGTTTGAGTGAAAATAAAACCTTTTATTTTGAAAGGGTGAATGTATGAAGCAGCTCTTGATATTGAAAAAGGTTTTGTCAGTTCTTCTCTTTGTCAACACAGCAGCATCCCGGGAGGCCGAGGACGTCAACCTGCAGGCAAATACAGACGCATGACTGAAGTTTCCAATTTGCTCTCCACGCGTGGGCGTTCAACACGTCAATTCTCATCGCGATCGCCTGGAACAACACGACGACAGGAAAACAACAAGAGACCTGACGGGTCTGTGAAGTGCTGCGTTAGTGCGTCCTTCTGCACAACCGTCCACATTCACTCCCACGAGGACGACGTCTGATTTAACAGCAGACATCAACACGCATCGCCGGCATCCAGCGTGAAATCAGATCCCTCCTCCTCGATGAAATGCAAATCACTTCTTTCAGCTCGACACGCTCCCCTTTTTCAGTTCCTTCTTTCATCAGTCTCTCAGAAAGATCGCATTATCGGCGTCGGGATGGAAGTCAGCGCGCGGCTTTAAGTCGCCTCACTGATTAGGGATGAACTCCTCACTCACACTTTTGGCATTTTTTATCTTTAAAAAAACACTCTCAAAATCAGTGAAGCCCTTTGAGATTGAAAAGTATCAGAAACACAACAAGGAGAAACAAAACAGCAACATGTTGACCAAAGATATAATATTCAACTGTTTCCTTTTAAAAAGTCTTACTACTTGAGTCTTAGTCCAAACAAGTTGCTTGGTTCTGCTATCACTGGATGTTTGCCGTTGCTATGAGAACAAGTGAAAGCTACCGCTAGCATCTTAGCCCAACCGGCCGATCAATAAACACCCATACGATGACAGTTTGTCCTCATATGAATAAAAGCAACAATAAGCATCAGCATCATCACCCTAAGGACCTTAACGAGGCGTCGTCACACGTTGGGATGATTCATTACAAACATAAATACATACATTCGTGGGAAGTGAGCTAGCATAGATGTCAGTTGTGGTGATTAATTTGCAAATTTGATAAGCCGTCGTATACATTTTGCTGTTTTCGGGACCCAAAAATATGACCTAACACAAAGGTCAATTCCGTTATTCTGGACCAGCAGTTTTGCTGTTGCCACTGTCCATAGCAGTACGTTGCTTTGATCCTGTTTTGGTACTCGACTTCAAGACTCAACTGTCCCTTTAAGGAGATCTAACCAAGGACAGACAGACAGACAGGCAGACAGACAGGCAGGCAGACCCGTGGTTACCGTGCAAACAGCACATTAAATAAGACTCATTTAAAAAAGAAAAGAAAAACGAGTAGTTGCTCTTGAACTTTTCTTTTCGCTTTTTGGACTTTTAAGATGGTGTTTGCACCTATTAGCCGGACACACACACACACATCACCCTGATCATTCAAGAAACACAACTCACTTTTGCCGCGTCAGCACTCTGCGATGCCATAAAAATCTGAACAGAGCGGAGCACCGAGGTCGTCATTCATAATGGATAATGAACCCTCCCATTTATCTCCCTTTGACTGTCCCTCTCCCATCTTCTGTCTCTCTCTCTTTATTTTTTTTCTCCAAAATGGATAAAACACCATCGGGATTTTTTTTTTTTTTTTGCAGTGTTATAGTTGTGTTATTGAGCAGACACGGTGGATTGTGCTGCCTCAGCGCAGAGTGTAAATCAGAGCTTTACAGCAGGAGGAGCCCGTTAACGTGGACGAGGCGCTACACATGACCCGGATCACACGAGGCAGGGAAACCCCTGAACCGGGACTCTAACTGGCCATGAAATGTGTCATACATTTAAAACAGCCTTTCCTTTACTGTTATTACAGTTGTGATACTTCCTGAAGGTGGACAAAGAATCCTTGAGAAGTTCAGAACAGTAGTAGAGCTAACTAGCATTGGTAGCAACCTGTCAATCAGCAGGTAAGCCCCGCCCCTAAAGCATCCCCTGCTTTCTGGTCTGGTGGACTCTAAATGGACCATAATGTACTAAATGAACATCATGCTGGATTGAAGAAGACTTGAAACTAGAGATTGAGACCATAAACTCATGTTTACAATGTTTACTGAGATAATACATCAAGAGAGAAGTAGGACCATTTTCTCATAGACTTCTATACAACCAGAGAGGAGTCGCCCCCTGGTGGCCAGCAGAGAGAAGTAGGACCATTTTCTCATAGACCTCTATACAACCAGAGAGGAGTCGCCCCCTGGTGGCCAGCAGAGAGAAGTAGGACCATTTTCTCATAGACTTCTATACAACCAGAGAGGAGTCGCCCCCTGGTGGCCAGCAGAGAGAAGTAGGACCATTTTCTCATAGACTTCTATACAACCAGAGAGGAGTCGCCCCCTGGTGGCCAGCAGAGAGAAGTAGGACCACTCTTTAACCACAGCGACAAATCCAAATGTATCTTATGGCAGAAGGTCAATTTGTTATGTTTTTTTTTTGCGTTTCATATCTGCAGTGTTCTGTCCATCTGCAAAAACAACCATCTGCTGCAGCAGAATGTGGCATTAGCTGTGGACGGACACAGAGATGCACAGTCACTCACACACACACACGACACCAAGCACATGATCCCTTGGCAACGATTATTTTATTTCCTGAATATTTTTATATTTTTTTAAATGCATGTTGCCTGTGTGTTTGGAGTAAAACTACAGATCTGTTCGAGTGAAAATAAAACCTTTTATTTTGAAAGGGTGAATGTATGAAGCAGCTCTTGATATTGAAAAAGGTTTTGTCAGTTCTTCTCTTTGTCAACACAGCAGCATCCCGGGAGGCCGAGGACGTCAACCTGCAGGCAAATACAGACGCATGACTGAAGTTTCCAATTTGCTCTCCACGCGTGGGCGTTCAACACGTCAATTCTCATCGCGATCGCCTGGAACAACACGACGACAGGAAAACAACAAGAGACCTGACGGGTCTGTGAAGTGCTGCGTTAGTGCGTCCTTCTGCACACCGTCCACATTCACTCCCACGAGGACGACGTCTGATTTAACAGCAGACATCAACACGCATCGCCGGCATCCAGCGTGAAATCAGATCCCTCCTCCTCGATGAAATGCAAATCACTTCTTTCAGCTCGACACGCTCCCCTTTTTCAGTTCCTTCTTTCATCAGTCTCTCAGAAAGATCGCATTATCGGCGTCGGGATGGAAGTCAGCGCGCGGCTTTAAGTCGCCTCACTGATTAGGGATGAACTCCTCACTCACACTTTTGGCATTTTTTATCTTTAAAAAAACACTCTCAAAATCAGTGAAGCCCTTTGAGATTGAAAAGTATCAGAAACACAACAAGGAGAAACAAAACAGCAACATGTTGACCAAAGATATAATATTCAACTGTTTCCTTTTAAAAAGTCTTACTACTTGAGTCTTAGTCCAAACAAGTTGCTTGGTTCTGCTATCACTGGATGTTTGCCGTTGCTATGAGAACATGTGAACGCTACCGCTAGCATCTTAGCCCAACCGGCCGATCAATAAACACCCATACGATGACAGTTTGTCCTCATATGAATAAAAGCAACAATAAGCATCAACATCATCACCCTAAGGACCTTAACGAGGCGTCGTCACACGTTGGGATGATTCATTACAAACATAAATACATACATTCGTGGGAAGTTAGCTAGCATAGATGTCAGTTGTGGTGATTAATTTGCAAATTTGATAAGCCGTCGTATACATTTTGCTGTTTTCGGGACCCAAAAATACGACCTAACACAAAGGTCAATTCCGTTATTCTGGACCAGCAGTTTTGCTGTTGCCACTGTCCATAGCAGTACGTTGCTTTGATCCTGTTTTGGTACTCGACTTCAAGACTCAACTGTCCCTTTAAGGAGATCTAACCAAGGACAGACAGACAGACAGGCAGACAGACAGGCAGGCAGACCCGTGGTTACCGTGCAAACAGCACATTAAATAAGACTCATTTAAAAAAGAAAAGAAAAACGAGTAGTTGCTCTTGAACTTTTCTTTTCGCTTTTTGGACTTTTAAGATGGTGTTTGCACCTATTAGCCGGACACACACACACACACACACACACACACACATCACCCTGATCATTCAAGAAACACAACTCACTTTTGCCGCGTCAGCACTCTGCGATGCCATAAAAATCTGAACAGAGCGGAGCACCGAGGTCGTCATTCATAATGGATAATGAACCCTCCCATTTATCTCCCTTTGACTGTCCCTCTCCCATCTTCTGTCTCTCTCTCTTTATTTTTTTTCTCCAAAATGGATAAAACACCATCGGGATTTTTTTTTTTTTTTTGCAGTGTTATAGTTGTGTTATTGAGCAGACACGGTGGATTGTGCTGCCTCAGCGCAGAGTGTAAATCAGAGCTTTACAGCAGGAGGAGCCCGTTAACGTGGACGAGGCGCTACACATGACCCGGATCACACGAGGCAGGGAAACCCCTGAACCGGGACTCTAACTGGCCATGAAATGTGTCATACATTTAAAACAGCCTTTCTTTTACAGTTATTACAGTTGTGATACTTCCTGAAGGTGGACAAAGAATCCTTGAGAAGTTCAGAACAGTAGTAGAGCTAACTAGCATTGGTAGCAACCTGTCAATCAGCAGGTAAGCCCCGCCCCTAAAGCATCCCCTGCTTTCTGGTCTGGTGGACTCTAAATGGACCATAATGTACTAAATGAACATCATGCTGGATTGAAGAAGACTTGAAACTAGAGATTGAGACCATAAACTCATGTTTACAATGTTTACTGAGATAATACATCAAGAGAGAAGTAGGACCATTTTCTCATAGACTTCTATACAACCAGAGAGGAGTCGCCCCCTGGTGGCCAGCAGAGAGAAGTAGGACCATTTTCTCATAGACTTCTATACAACCAGAGAGGAGTCGCCCCCTGGTGGCCAGCAGAGAGAAGTAGGACCATTTTCTCATAGACTTCTATACAACCAGAGAGGAGTCGCCCCCTGGTGGCCAGCAGAGAGAAGTAGGACCATTTTCTCATAGACTTCTATACAACCAGAGAGGAGTCGCCCCCTGGTGGCCAGCAGAGAGAAGTAGGACCATTTTCTGATAGACGGGTGACAGTTTAAGGCACTTCCCTTTCCAGGTCAGGATGTTGCTTCCTAACTAACCCTGCAGGATCCAGAGACGATGAGACACAATCAGATTACAGCAGGAAGGGAAGCTGAGGTTCATTCGAAGCCTCATTGTGTCATCTCTTCCTATTTCTGTCCCCGAAACGAAATGGAAAGTAATGATTTTAATTGGTGCCTTTGCCATCCAGGAAGTGACAGGTAGCATGGATCTACATGTGTGAAAGTCACATTGGGTCATTCCAATTAGCTCCATGTAAAAGAAAAAGAAAAAAAGGAAGCCCCCTCCATGACAAGGTGTTGTTGTAACCTCAACACCTGACATTTGAGGGTGAAGTGTGCAGGTTTATGTGTGCGAGTGCATCAGGCGGGTCGACTCGGTTGCCCTTGAATCCCTTTAATGTAAAGTCTCACTCTGAGGGGCTGCATTACATTTATCAGCCACATTCACGTGTTCTCCTCTCCAGACGCTGCAAACAAAAGGAAACAGCAGAAAACCTCCAACACAACAGGGAAATAAATCACATCTCACAAACAAAAAACACAGAAAAAGCACTTATCAGAAAAGAAACTCTGCTGGTGTATAATCTCCCACAGAACTTGACAAATGGATTAAAGTGGGAGAAACATGGTGGCTTCAGTGTAGACAACAACAACACACTGTTTGTTATCAAAGCAGACCAAAAACACAATTAAAGCTGCAATTATTTCTTGTTTCTCATAAAAACAGCACACACACACACACACACACACACACACACACACACACAGGAAACCAACATAAACCTAATCCCCAATCAGTGATCTGTCAGTGGAATAATGAGACATCGCCTCCCCTGCACTGTTATTTTTGCCATTCTTTAATGATGCTATTTAGGCTGCAGCAGAAACAATACATTCAGGCCGACAGTGGTTTATGGTTTATAGGCTCCTGTAGAATATATATATATATATATATATATATATATATATATATATATATATATATTGGGCTTTGTGAGTGAAGCTGATCTCAAACTAGTTACTCATCCTCAATATTTGGCTAAACTGCAGCATCTTCATCTCGGCCAAACTCGTTTTTTTACTGAACATTAGATGGAGCGAGGCGTTGCTAGGATACGGCACTGGGATGCTTGGGGCACTGGGATCACTTCTTGTGACCCCCCCTCCAACCCACAACCCACAAGTTGTTGGTTTCCCAGATTTAACACCTAATCCATTTGGTAGATGGAGAAATATAGACCATAAAGTGGAAGTTGTTACTTAGCAAAGGCAACCATATTTTCATTCTCTGGTAAATTTTAGGATTTTGGGCTTTAATGCCTCCGTGTCTTCTTTCAGGCCAGTGGAAAGAAACCATCAAAACTACACGTTTAGGTGAGTTTATGTCTCAATCTCTAGTTTCAAGTCTTCTTCAGTCCAGCATGATGTTCATTTAGTACATTATGGTCCATTTAGAGTCCACCAGACCAGAAAGCAGGGGATGCTTTAGGGGGCGGGGCTTACCTGCTGATTGACAGGTCCATTTAGAGTCCACCAGACCAGGAAGCAGGGGATGCTTTAGGGGGCGGGGCTTACCTGCTGATTGACTAGTTAGGTACTAAGATGACTTTGACACTTAGTTGGAAAGTTGAACCTTGAAAAAGAGAAGCTAACTTTGTTAGCAGGTCCATCAGATCCACCCATTGCTCCTCCACAGTCCAAATATGGTCACTTCCTTCACTGGTTGCAAATCCAAGATGTTTAAATGCAGGGAATATGAGCTGTTGGCTCCTAAAAAAGCAGAAATATAGGTTTTTCGTTACGTTCCTGATGTAAAAATCCCTTCAGTCGTCTCTCCAGGAAGTAGTCCGATCTCATTAAGAGAACATTCTCCATACTGGCCTTTCCTATTGGATGATGAGTGTGTTGAGCAATCATCCCGCTGAGCAACAACCACCGTAACACAAGGAAGTCTTTTGTGTAGCAAACGATACCGGAGTCTCAGCCCAACACTCGCTCGCGTATCTGAAGCGTTTCTGAAGCGACGTGACAAACAGCAGCTGCAGCAGGATATGAAGCAACGTGTAAATACGAAGACTATTTGAAAGGGATTGTGGGGAAAATAAGATTCTGTTTAATGGTTCTGGTCGCTCAGAAACATCACTTAATCAAGCTGATTTCATTTCCTGCCACATGCTTTTTTCTCTGGTGGTGTTTGTCACTAATTAAAAAAGAAGTTTAAAAACTGAAATAACCTGACTTCCTCTGACACCTCAAAGGTGCTGCTGTGTAATCAAATATAGCATTGCAGATTTAACAGATTAGTTGTTTATTTTTTTTTGTAATAGCAAAATATGAGATTTGGGAACACCATTCAGTAAACCGGTTAACTATCAGTATCATTTAGTTTAGTGTGAAACTACTTGATTGCTTTTATTTGGGGATTTAAGAGGTAGAAAGGATAACAACATGTTAAAGTGATGAGACTTGTTCCCAACTTGGGCCTTGGTGTCAACATATAAGACACAGAAACACAAATCCTTCGCCAGGTCGGCAACGGCAAGCAAACAACTATTAAATGGCGTGTGACCCGATCGCAGCTCGGCTACGCTAACATCATCCGTCAACACTAAGACGATACCAAAGTGAGTCTTTAAGACTCACCGACGTGTCCTCTGTGCTCCACCATACACATTTAGGATTTTTCAGTGCATTGCATAAAGTTGCTACAACTTGAATTTTGTTCGTCGTTGTTGCGGGATGACAATAAACGACCTTTGAGCAGGTAAAGCCCGAGGCTACTGTTGAAGTGTCACATGACGTCTGCATCCATCCCAATGTGTGGTTGTTTTGTTCACGCCAATAACAAGTTTTCCCCCTAAAACTTTATTTTCCCCGTGGAGTACGATAAGACGAGCGATGTGCTTAGTCAGCATTATGCAGAATGTGCTGCTCAGTGTCCGATGTCAGTCACAATGAACACTCCTACACACACACACCAACACACACACACACACAAGTCCATCCACATCCATTTACAGAAAGAGGATAAGCGGCGTTGCCTCGGGCAGTTAGCGTCGGACAAAGCCGTTTGTTGCAAATGCTGATTTGAGTAATACAAAAAAAAGCAGGAGGGTACAGAAAGAGGAGATTTGGTGGTGGTGGTGGGTGGGGGGGGGTCTCTGAGGACACGGAGGTTTATTCCGAGCCTCTGGTCTTTAAACTCCCGGCAGCCGAGGTCGTGTTCTGCTGAGACAGAGATTCATTAACATACATATGAGGGAAGTCGGCCCACCGGAGAGTTCGGAGATTTTAAGCTAGAGCAGGTCCGTGTGAAAATATTCACAGAAATTAGATTAGTTTGTCCTTGATGCTTCATTTCCACAGAAAGTGGTCAATTAGTTTAAAAAAAAGGGTGTCAGGTGGTTTTTTAGAAATATGATAATAAATGCACCAAAAAGGATGAGTTTTTGCTTCGGGACGCCACCGGGCAATTTAGGGGCGATGCAGTAAGCCTGAAGACCTGAGGCCCTACAGAGGTAATGAAGGACACACACACACACACACACACACACACACACACTCACACACAACCCTCTGGGTATTTGTGAGGATTTGAGTGGCATCTTCAAGGACGTTAACGTTCCCACAAAACTTTAAAAACATCCTTATCTGACGGCTGACGTTGCAACTTTCCTCTCAGAAATACAACATTTAGTCTGTTTCTGAAGTTCGGCTGTTAAGAGGAAACAAACGGGGGAATCAGAAGGACATGTACTTGTTAAGGGTATCTGTAAATGCTGTAAATTATCCCTTGATGTGAAGTGTTTAGACCTCGGAGCGAGGACATTGGTTCTAAATTAAACAATCATGAACCCATCCAGGTTTACTGGCATCTACTAGACCACGGTTCATTCACACAACTCTAATAGTGTGTTCAGGAAAGTGAAGCCAAAGCTGAAGTGCCTTAAACTGTCATTCTCTCTACTGGCCACCAGGGGGCGACTCCTCTCTGGTTGTATAGAAGTCTATGAGAAAATGGTCCTTCTTCTCTCTGCTGGCCACCAGGGGGCGACTCCTCTCTGGTTGTATAGAAGTCTATGAGAAAATGGTCCTACTTCTCCCTGCTGGCCACCAGGGGGCGACTCCTCTCTGGTTGTATAGAAGTCTATGAGAAAATGGTCCTACTTCTCTCTGCTGGCCACCAGGGGGCGACTCCTCTCTGGTTGTATAGAAGTCTATGAGAAAATGGTCCTACTTCTCCCTGCTGGCCACCAGGGGGCGACTCCTCTCTGGTTGTATAGAAGTCTATGAGAAAATGGTCCTACTTCTCTCTGCTGGCCACCAGGGGGCGACTCCTCTCTGGCTGTATAGAAGTCTATGAGAAAATGAGCCATGAGTTGTTTCCTAACGATTAGTTTCACGACAACATCTGAAACATTACAAGAAGAAACAGTTAGCTATACGAACAACGAGGGAAAGTAAACTCTAACTTATTTAGTTACTTGTTTACTTAGTTGTAGTAGGTAGTTTAGATTATTTTGATTTAAGTAATGTCTAATCAGCTGTACAACTGATATAACCACACAGGACGTGCTGCTAGCTGGTTAGCATGCTCACGTCAGTAGATATCGCTGTGACGAAATACATACATTCTTACACATGGCACCTTTAAACTTCTTGACACATTTTGGGCGTCAAAACCAACAAAAAGTGATCTTGTCCAAACTTAGATATCATAAACTAACAAAGCAGTTTCATATACAGTAACACTCATCACAGTGTATGATCTCAAAGTGTTAATGAAACCATTTCTTTGTGCTCAGATGTATTTGACGTGAAGTCGAAGTTGACCTCTGACCCACTGACCCCCTCTCCCTCTGCCCGTTCACTCCTCCGACACTCTTTCAGTTAAAGAATAACTTGTTTACTTCCTCTCCCACAGATTGCTGACCCAGTCACTTTTTCAAATGATTTCCGAGCCTGGCTCTCCAGAATCCGTCGCCCCACGGGACGATGCAACACATGTCCGATAAAGAGGCTCAGCCTGCCGAGCAAAGCAAGAAATATTAAAGGAGACGTCCGCGGCAGCTTAGCGTTGCCGATAAGGCAAACTTTATTGTTTTATGACTTACAGTACCAGAAACAACTGCAGCATATTTGCTCTTCAGAGACACCAACAGTATTTGAGTTTTGAAGTTCCTGCTTCTTTGTTTGTTTTTGCTGGTTGTTTGTGGATTGTTAAATATTTAATTGAACTGTGACAATCATTCCCTCACAAGCCCAACCAATTATGTGCTGGACAAGTAGATTATAAAACAATTACAAAACTGGTTTTCAATTTTGATCTAAATGTGTGTGTGTGTTTGTGTGTGTGTGTGTGTGCGTGTGTGTGTGTGTCGGCTATAGTTGATAATGGTGTCATGAACTCCACTCACCCGTTGAACAGCTTTGGTTTTCAATCATTCCAGTTATTGTTTCAAGCGGCACAAAGATCAAAAGTCCGTCTAATATCCTGAAGTATGTTGGCAACAAACTCGATCGGATATAAAAGTCAGGTCGGTCATGAGCTGCAGCGGCAGACGTGGGCTTTTCCTTCGAGACTCGGAAACACGATGAAACATGCAAAGTTCTCAAAGTTTAGTACTGAATGTAAAAACCTGCCGACCCTGAGAAAACTCAGCGGAGACTATTTTTGTTTCTGCTTAGGTAATATCTTTCTTTCTATCTTTTTTTTTTGCAAACCTCTGCACAGAATCGTACATCAAACCAGCAAAACATTACAAGCAAATCCACTCTTCAAACTCCGATTGAGCGAGGCAGCGTGGAAAGTTGGCTGCTTCCAGAATATCAATGTCAGGTTTTCAGCAGCTGTATCATCAGCTGGTTCACGGCTACCAATCACACTCCTCCCAGTGTGCAGGACGGTGATGACAAGATGGCGCTTGTCACTTCTCAACCCCTCTCAGGAGCCCGATTGGACGGTGGAATCGTGGCAGTGGAGGGACAGCGTGGTTATGATGGTTCCATTCGGGCCATGTCGGGGTGCTGGATGTGATTGGTGTGTCTGTGTGAATGTGAATGTGCACCTCCAAGTCTGCAGGCAGTCGGGGGCAAAATACAAGAGGCAATAAAGGTAATTTTGAGAAAGTGTGTCCTTCAGCATTCAACCATAATAGACCAATGAAAATATACATAGTAATATAAATCATAAAATGCATAAATCAGGATCAGGACTCTCCGGTCTGTAGCGGTCCCCTTTCACACTTAATGACAGGATGACAAACAAACGCTTGAAACAACTCCACGAAATTGAGCCGCAAAAATAAAGTGTTGAAAACCTTCAAACTTGCAGAAAAGTGTGCAGTTTTTGCAGGTAGTGTTGCTGAATATGGAGATGATATCACCCATGTCAAGCTCCCTCGGGCTCTTAACGTACGCCAGATTCTAATTTCAATGATTGACAGTTCTTTACGCCGGGGAAATGTTATATTTCTCAGTGTCTCCCGAGGTTTCTTCCTCTGAAAGGGTTTTCTAGAGTTTTTCCTTCTCCGGCGAGAAGCTCTCAGAACAGAGAATGTCGTGCGTTTCAGATTGTAAAATCCTTAGAGGCAAATTTGGGATTTTGGACTACGTAAATAGCATTATATTGAACTTTATCTAGTCCTTAAAGAAGGGTAAGAATGACGAGAAAGGGGAGAAGAAAAGAAGAAGATGAGAAAGAAAAGTAGACAATAAGGAGGGAAAACACAAATATTATCAGGGACGGCCCTGTTGTTACAACCGGAGTAGTAAAATCAACTGTTTGTCCGAAGCCCATTATCCCAAAAACAAATGTACGAAAAAAGACAAAACGTACGTCGGGGGTGGGATCACCAAAGGTATCCTCTGGGACCATGAAGGTATGTAGAGATGGACCATTACCGAGCTCATAGCCACACTGGACCAGGAAGACGACGAGAAGTGGAAGAACAGAAAAAAGAGAAGGATCAGAATGCATTGATGGAATGTAGATTAGTTGGAGGTAAAAGGAGCGGCAGAGAAAAACACGGAGGAGCTGATTGTCTGCTCGCTCTCCAAATGTCAGCTCCATTATTCCGCCGGGCCGAGGATCGCCGGGACGATACCGTCTCCACATTTGATGAGGTCGAACTGCTCTTTGAAACAATGTGTTCTCTTCTCATTACGATGGTGAAGTGGATGATTATCCCCCCCCATCATCCACTTCATGTTTATACCAATGAGGCGACTTGGCCGTGCAGCACTTTTGCTCCCGGCGCTCCTTAATTGGTGATCAGAAAGCGCCGGACAACCCGAAGTGAAACCCTTTGGCTCCAGCCGTCACACGGCGCTCCGCCTGCTGTTCCTTTAATTCACTTCCCCGGCACTCCATCTGAATGTGAATCTCTTTGCTATGAGCTGTGTCCCCCGCCCCCCCTCCCCCACACTGCCTCCCTCCATCTACAGCTTGTTAAATGTGATTGACAGAGCCAGATATTTGCGGGGCAGTGAGGGTTTTGGAAATGGAACAGAGATGTCCACGCACTGGGGACGGCATGAAAGTAATATCACGCTTTCACGCTGTTATATTGCCGGCAATTTGTCATGAATGATTCATTTAGCTTCAGGGGAACGAGCGCATGTAAATGATGCTCCACAGTTTAAGACCGTTTTGGACTGACACTCCCTAATAGACGTTTCTGTCCCTATAATTTGCCGGCGGACGGCTTGTTGGTGTGATGATGTCTGCCGGACCGGAGCCGGCGTCCAGAGAGATGAGAAACTGACTGTGATGTGGGACCGCGAGTCGACTCTGCCTGATTCTGAAGAATTCAATCTCGTTTCCAGGCAGTCGACTCCAAATCATTTACATCTCATTTTTCTTCCAGTCCGTCGGGCCTGGACGTACGGCGTTCACCAAGTAACTTCATTACTCCCACCTGCCAAAAAAAGTACTTAATACTAAATATTAATACTTTTGCCATCTCTGTGTGAACCCACGAGAATCCTATATTATTTATTCACTGCAACAATCATTAAAAAGCAAAAGCAACATGTGTTTAAATCCGGTATAGCATCACTAACTAGCGTAGCACAGAGGTATTCATGAGCTGCAACGTTAGCTCCTCAGCTAACATTAGCTCCGTAGGTTTCTAGGTAGGAACATAAAGTTTGAGAACTTCTATCTCTAACTTACAAACTCTCCAGGCAACTGAAAATGAATCCGGTCTGAAAATCCGGTCCGAGCCAGATAGCTGTCGGATCCTGGTTGCGGTTGGTTGATGCCACTCCGTGATTGGCCGGTTCGAGGGGTGGAACTTAGCGAAGGGTTCAGTTCTGTTTGGTATTCAGGGCTGATTGCACCTGCTCGATGTTCTCTTATCTGTGCAGATACGATCAGCGATCATTAGCCGGGAAGCCCGCTAGTGAGTGTGTGTGTGTGTGTGCGTGTGGTCATCTGGTGTGCACGTGTGTGAATGTGAGCGTGCACGGATCGTACCAAAACACGATGACATGAGCGATGGACGTCCAGCCCACAGAGCTGAGATCAGAGAGTTTGCTGCTCGAGGTCAAAAGGTTACAAATGACATTTCAAAACAGGGGACCCTCAAACCTGGTTCAGGTTTCTGGGGGTTCCCCAACGTAGTTCAGGTTTAATTCACTATATAGGTGTCATTTGTCTCCGGTGGCGTTCTGGCTCTGAGCCCTCCACTGTACACGGGGGGTTCAGAAGGTTTTACAAAGTCATTATAACCCTCATGTTCAAGCCCTGATACGAT
This sequence comes from Chelidonichthys spinosus, assembly GCA_029853015.1. Lineage (NCBI taxonomy): Eukaryota > Metazoa > Chordata > Actinopteri > Perciformes > Triglidae > Chelidonichthys > Chelidonichthys spinosus. The sequence continues at coordinate 1,595,885 of CM056825.1, read as the reverse complement.
TTTAAGTTGAGAAAATATGTTGCTATTAGAACTTCAGGGGATCAATATCGCAGCAAACAGCTATTTAATGAAAAAGAAATGTCAAAGGAACAGAAGTTACAAGTTTTTTACTGAAAGATCACCTTTTATCTCCAAAATGAATAAAAAAAACAAACATGCTTTACTGTTGTTATAGGCTTTGTGACGTTTTCCCACTTTGCCAGTCAGCCCTCACCTCATCAGTTAGCCCCTCCCCCTCATCAGTTAGCCCCTCCCCCCATCAGTCATCTCTGCTCACCTGACACACAGGTGCTCCACCAATCAGCTGCTCCGTGGCAGAGACGTCATGGTTGGAAAACAGTCTGCTTTATTTTGTCGGGTTGGACGGTGTGTTAGGCTAACTGCTAACCGCTAACAGCTGACCGCTGACTGCTAACCGCTAACGACTAACCGCTAACAGAACACACACAGCCGTCTGCCCGGCTCAGGTCAGAGCTGCATTCTTCATGCTGCGTTGTACTTTGGTCGTCTGGCAGGTTTCTGATGTTACCAGTAAAATGAACATTCAGCCTGCGAGCAGCAACTTTATTGCCGTTTCCCGGTTAGCTAATCACAGGGGCAACTTTATGTGCGAACAGTGAAGCCTAATTATATTATATTTTTCCAGAGGGTGATGAGTGGTAATTTTGACTACACAACTTTGAACTTGAAATCCATTTCCATGACTGGTTTATGGAAATCAGGACTAAATGAAGAAAATGCCTTCTGAGCAGAATAAAGAGACGCTTTGTAAAATGATTAGATATTCTATCAGACACTCAAGCACAACATTGAGGGCTCTTTTTCAGGACCCTTAGAGTCCATTAGAGGAAATGACTTCCACACTGAGATCAGTGCAATTTTTATATTAATACACCCTTTTGGCCCCGCCCACTTCCTGCTTCAGAACCTTAATACCCTCATGAAAGTTTGATTGAAGCAGGCGACTTGACCGAAGACAAATGTGTGTGTTATGACGACGGCTAGTTTCTGCTACAGAAAGAGATTTTAAAGCCAGCTTATAACACATACTTATCTTATCTTATTTTGTTACTTGAGATGAAGGTACAAGTGCAGTATCCAAAAATAACAAATATCTCCATGTTTCATATGTTTAACACAGATTAAAACCATGTCTTAGTTGCATTTGTACATCGTAGAATTATTCTAAATATATTTAAATAATCATAATAGTGAGGGAGCCTGGGAAACGTCATAAATACTTATTATTGAATAATTTAAATTTATAAAAATACATATATTAATTAAATAAAAAAATATTTTTACATTTTCATATTTAAAAGAAAAGAAAAATGTAACGATAAATACATCCACCTCATCGATCATGTCAGACTAGATGGTCTCACACCGATTCTGGTCTCCCCTGACCTTGACCTTGACCTTAAGTCAAGTCTTCAATATAAGGATTTACATTATTAGAGGGTGTGTGTTTTTAACTTCCTCCAATCATGCATGAACATTTTACAAGAGCCTGTTTTAATATTTTAATGATTTGCACTTTCCTTATGTTTAGCACTTGTTTATTCTCATCGGCCACACAATACTTGGTTATGCTAATACTAACAACCCCCATGACCCCCTTAAACCAAGGCTCCACCTTAAATGTAATGATTGTCATTGTGAGTGAGGTCTCCGACCGACGCCTTAACTTTAAATATACGAGGAAAGTTAATAAAAGTTTTTGCATGTTTGAAATTCCGACAGAGTAAAGGAGGATTACAAAATGTCATAGAGGAACAAAAATAAATGAGAAACACACACACACACACACACACACACACACACACACACACACACACACACACTTTGCATAATCCCCGTGCTTCCTTTTCTCCTCTATAATAAACCTGGAGGAGTGACGGGAGCGTGAAGGAGCTGTGGAGACACTACGGCGACACCTAGCGGCCAAAAAACACGCGCTCGACTAGTGGCATAAAAGCGTGTGCACGTCTCGTGACAGCGTGAACGGCGGATGGGTCACGCGCGTTCACTTATAAGTTTCCCCTCACCAGTTATTATTATTATTATTGAGTCATATTAGGTGACGTCACTTGTTCATTAAACTCTACTAAAAAGAAAACACATCGTAGCGCTCTCTCTCTTGAACCGCGCGCACATCAGTTGAGCGCGTTTCCTGCGCGTAAGACAAGACGCGCGCGTGCACGTGCACGCGTGTGTGTGCGTGTGTGTGTGTGTGTGTGTGTGTGTGAGGGGGAGGCTGCCCCGTATTAAAGTGCGGAGCTCCAGTTTCGGACCTTCCTTCACATCAAAGGAGACGGACCCACCGCGTGCACCCGCGCTCGCGCTCGGTTCCTCTGGCTGTCACACACACGCGCGCGCGCGGCTCTGCGCCCTGACGCGCTCTCCAGTTCGGGATGGACTCGCCGCCTCCTCCTCCTCTTCACCTCCGCCGCGGACTGTGACGCCGCCAGTCTGGTGGGAGTTCCCCGGTGGAAGGGGGCTGGCACTGATCCGCGCTCCGCTTCGGATTCGGCTGTTCCCCCTCCCGCTGCTGCTGCTCCCGCTGCTCTGCTGCTGCTGCTGCTGCTGCTGCTGGCTCTTGTTGTGGATTTGAACTCTCGGATCCGGATCACCTCCTCGCCATGGGACTGTACGCGCGGCGGCTGCTGCTCCTGCAGTGCTGCCTGCTCTCCGGCTCCTCGCTGGGCGACGCCGTCGCCTTCGTGGAGGAGCCCGCCGGCGGCGGCAGGTCGGACGGGTACTGCGGGCGGATCCTCCGGGCGCAGACTCAGGGGACCCGGAGGGACGGGTACCATGAGTTCAGGCTCCGCGTGGAGGGGGACCCGGAGACCTACCAGCCGGGCAGCACCTACAGAGGTACGCCAGCTTTGCTTATCTCCCGTAAACTTCGGGCTCTCTCGCCAACTAGCGACGGAGCTCAAAGTTTTGGTACAAATTGCAGCCCGGAAGTGCCCGTTTCCGATCGGTGCACCCCCCACCCCCTCCGGGTCCTGCTGGGGGGGTTGTGGTTCCGATAAGGTTACTTTAGTGTTAGAATGTCTGACCTATATTCACTTCCTCTGGCTCTAATTCAGCATGAAGACCCGGACCCTGCTGCTGGATTATTATTAATAATAATAATCATCATAATAATAAAAAAGACAGAGAAGTGAAGCTGAACAATCAACAACATGCAACCTTCTCAGTTCTTAAATCCAAACTTTTATTCTTTAAAGTGCGGCTACAGTTTGACCTCCGACCCTGCAGGTGTTGTTTTTCAGTCTGCATCAGACCCGTGAAGGACGAGAAGAAACGGCCTTTAAGCGTCGGATAGCTTCACCTTTTTAATATCATGATGGCAGCTTTTCTTCCCAGATTTGTGTTTTAATGGGCTGATTATTAAAATGCAAGGTTTGGGGCACGAGTGGAATAATTCCTCCCACGTCCTGATCCTCCGTTTGCATCCCTCATTGTGACCCTGATGTACCTCTGTACTGCTCAGCGGAGTAAACCCTCTCTCTCCTCCTCCTCCTCCTCCTCCTCCTCCTCAGTGGTCCTCCTGGCAGCCAGCCCAGCTTACTTCAGAGGCTTCACCCTCATCGCCCTGAAGGAGGGCCGAGAGGGCACGACGGACGACGACTACTTGGGCCAGTTCCAGGTGAGGAGGAGCAGGGATGGGGGGGGGTTCCTGTGATATAGAGGTTGACCCTCCTGTTGACCTCGTTGACCCGCCACCGTCTCCGTCAGTCACATTGTTCACTGGCAAGATAAATACAAATAACTTGACTGATTGGGATATTTAAAAATTACTCTTTTCATTTTTTTATACAAATATTGTCTCCTGAATGAATAAATAAAGCGATAAAACTCAGGTATTCAAACATCTGTGGTGAATGACAAGTTGTTTCCTTAGGCAGAAATAGATCCGGTGATCCAGGAGAGACAGGGAGGAGAGAGGGGGAAGGAAGGAGGAGAGAGGGGGAGGAAGGAGGAGAGAGGGGGGGAGAGAGGAGAGACAGGGAGGAGAGAGGGGGAGGAAACAGGAGAGACAGGGAGGAGAGAGGGGGAGGAAACAGGAGAGACAGGGAGGAGAGAGGGGGAGGAAGGAGGAGAGAGGGGGAGGAAACAGGAGAGACAGGGAGGAGAGAGGGGGAAGGAAGGAGGAGAGAGGGGAGGAGAGGAAGGAGGAGAGAGGGGGGAGGAGAGAGAGGAGAGACAGGGAGGGAGAGAGGGGGAGGAAACAGGAGAGACAGGGAGGAGAGAGGGGAGGAAGAGGAGAGAGGGAGGAAGAGGGAGAGAGGAGGAGGAGAGAGGGGGAGGAAGGAGGAGAGAGGGGGAGGAAAGAGGAGAGAGGGGGAGGAAGCATGAGAGAGGGGAGGAAAGAGGAGAGAGGGGAGGAAAGGGGGGAGGAAGGAGGAGAGAGGGGGGGAGAGAGGGGAAGAGGAGAGACAGGGAGGAGAGAGGGGGGAAGGGGAGGAAGGAGAGAGAGGGGAGAGAGGAGAGAGGGAGGAGAGAGGGGGAGAGCAGGAGAGACAGGGAGGAGAGAGGGGGAAGGAAGCAGGAGAGAGAGGGGAGGAAAGAGGAGAGAGGGGGAGGAGAGAGGGGGAGGAAGGAGGAGAGAGGGGGGAGAGAGGAGAGAGGGAGGAGAGGGGGAGGAAGGAGGAGAGAGGGGGAGAAGAGGAGAGAGAAGGGAGGAGAGAGGGGGAGGAAGAGGAGAGAGGGAGGAGAGAGGAGGAGGAGAGAGGGGGGGAGGAGAGAGAGGAGGAGGGGAGGAAGGAGAGAGAGGGGGAGGAAAGAGGGAGAGAGGGGGAGGAAGGAGGAGAGAGGGGAGGAGAGAGGGAGAAGGGGAGGAGAGGAGAGGGGGGGAGAGAGGAGAGAGGGGGGGAAGGAGAGGAGGAGAGAGAGGGGGAAGAAGGAGAGAGGAGAGAGGGGAGGAGAGGGGGGGGAGAGGGGAGGGGGGGAGAGAGGAGAGAGGGGAAGGAGAGAAGGAGGAGAGAGGGAGAGGGGAGAGAGAGGAGAAGGAGAGAGAGAGAGAAGAGGGAGGAGAGGGGGAGAAAGGAGGAGAGAGGGGAGAAGGGAGGAGAGAGGGGGAGGAAGGAGGAGAGAGGGGGAGGCATGTGAGGACAGAGAGAGGACAGAGTTAAACAGAGAGAGAGAGAGAGAGAGCCAGACTTCCTCAGTAACCTCCCACTCAGTGTAAACAGGAACACAGATCCCAGACCAGGTCCCGGTCCGCTGGTCTGACCCATGTTAGCTGCTCCCGTAACAACGAGGAGGAACTCTCTACCTTTCTTGGGTTTCTGCTTTATTGGCGACATCTGTGTTTGCTGGCACTTCTGTGTTAAACGGTTTGGTTTCCGTTGGCGATGGAGTGATCCAAACCGCCGTGATCACTTCCTGTCTGTGGGATCAACAGCCAATCATCCAGCAGTCTACTATCTAGACCTCTAGGGGACCACAGACAGTCTCTGGTTCCTCCACATAGTCTGGTCTAGTCTCTGGACTAATGTGAGCTACTATCTAGACCTCTGGGGGACCACAAACAGTCTCTGGTTCCTCCACATAGTCTGGTCTAGTCTCTGAATACCTCACAGTCTGACCCCGGGTCCCAGCAGAGTCTGGACCGGGGCGGAGACCAGCAGACCAGCAGACCAGGGAAGGCTGTAAACTGGAACCGTGTGGGAACATGAAGTTGTTTCAGACATATTTTTGTAAATCCATCACTTTGTTATTGTGTTTGTGGGACTTTTATCCACGTGAAAACTAATTAAGGCGTCGGGAGGAGACGTTAATCAAGCACTCGGACCTGAAACCTGGACTCAACAGTCGGTAAATGAAGTCGTATCGATGAAGCCCGTTACAGGGAAGGATTTATTAAACACGGCCTTTAGCGGGTCGATCGGAGAAGACTCCGATCCATCAAACTCGCCTTCTCATTATCGGAGTGGTTTTATAATAATAATAATAATAATAATAATACCGATAATAAATCTATGCAGCAATTCATATCCCTGACAGCTTATTCTCTGCGAGTTAATTAGCTTTTCTTTTGTTGCGATGTCATGATCGTAATCGTGGAAGAAGGAGGAGGTTGAATGAACACAGTCCCCGTTCCGCTGTTCCGCTGACCCCCCCCCTGTTCTCCGCTGGGTCCTGGCAGCGGTCCTGGAATGTGCCTGCCTGCTGTTTCACCTAAAACACCACAACTGAGAGTCGCTGCTCATTGTGTTGTTTTTTCCACAAGCAATAATCTGCTCTTTGTCTCCATTAGCACCGTTTAAAGGGCTTCTGTCTTTTAATGTGTCAGACCTTCAAGAGCCTGGCATCCCGCCGAGGCTGGAGTCATTACTGCTTTATATATGTATTTACACACACACATATATATATATATATATATATATATATATATATATATATATATATATATATATTGTGTGTGTGGGTGATTTTCCAGCCGTCGTGGGTCATATTTATCTAGGCCAGCGACGTGTTATTTCTCAGGGAGACAAACACAGCCTGTTTGGATAAAGGGGGGGGGGGGGGGGGGGGATGAGCAGCCATGAGATATTATCTTTTTCTTCTTCCAGATTATGAAGCGTTCTGAGTTTATGCCGGGGATAAACAGACCCAATCAGTTTGAAAGTGTCGCAGCCAAGTCAGAGGTTTCCCACTTACGTAAGCCGAGCAGCGCTCCGAGGGGCTCGCCAGGAGAAAAGGCGTAGCGATGGGACCCGATATCGAACGCAATCGATCTCCAACGCCATCCGGAAAGTAATTATTGCCCTTTTAAGGGAACCCCCCCTCCTGTTTACAAGGGCGACTTGTTTACTTCAAGGAACCTCCGAGAAGACAGTTTACACATCTTTATTTATTGAATGCATTAAGCCCAACAAGCTGGTTGGTTCACATGCTCAAGGCTTGCATAAATAATGGTGTACTCTGCACTGATTATGTCTTATTTAATACATAATTCATCACACCGATGAGCGTGAGGCCACTTTTCCTTACTTTTATATGAAGCCCTGGGATTGAGTTGTTGCTCTTCGAGTGTCTGAGAAAATGAGTTTGCACAAGGAAATGACAAATTGGGTCCTTTTTTTTAAGTTATCCAAACACTTTGATGTCTGGTAACATTATTTTTGTGCAGGAAGTGAATTTGAATTTCAACAACATTGTTGTTCTTTAGCACAAGCAGCAACAGACCAAGAAAAGAAACAGGAATTGGGTTCATGCTATCCCAAAAGGTCCCACCAGTCATCCCAAACAACCAGCGGAAATCACAAATGCATCTGGGACCAGATCCCCCACTGGCTTCCCACCCATTCTTTAGAACACAAACGGGGTCTGTAGTGTGGAAAATATCGTCCCTACGCCTAACGGACAAGAACAGAAGGGCTGTCCACAAAAAGTCATATTTCAGAAAACTCCGGAGAAAGACGGACACGCTTCAACCAACGAGTACGATCGTCGAGTTTAACGAAACGCAATCACACCCGAGCCAGAGATGCTGCTTCACAAAGTCGTAATCCTGGTCCGAGGGCCAAAACAGCAGCAGATATCACTGAGGAACGATGGTCTAGAATCAGCTTCATTGTAGGAGTCAACAATGTGCCGATCCCTCACCGGCTTCCCACCCACAAATAATGGGTTTGATGTAGCCAAGCACGGTTGAGCTGTCGGCGCCATGACTGGCCATTAAACCGTCATTCCAGAGACTCCTCATTGGATACTTTGGTTGTTTAAACAGTATTCTGTTAAATTATAGAACAGACGGGAACGACGGGTCAACAATAGATCAATCTTTGTTTATTGTCTTTCTACAGCAACGAAAATCTGAGTCCCTCTTATTCCACACGCTTTTTAGTATTTCTATTGAGGAATATGGAGGAGAGAATCTGCTCTGAAGACGGTGGATATTTCTGGATCTGGCAGCAGGGTGGACAGGTTGTGAGCGGGCACCTCACCTCACCAATATCACTCAGTAGACGGGTCGTACCACTGTCACTGGAAATGTCCTCACTTGGTTTTTTAGTGTTAAAAAGCCAAAGGTGATGGAGGATGACTGCTGTAATCTCAGCAGGTCTGGGACTCGGCCTCGGTCTGAGCAGGAGCCGGTCTAGTTTATTCATGCTGGTTCTCATTGACAATAGACTAAACAAACTGAGTGGGCAAGGCTGGAACACACACACACACACACACACAAAGTCAACCCTATTCATACGCACATGCACACAATGGCTGGGTTTACTTGTCCAGAATAATAATGGGCCAAACGTTGGTTAAAGGTCTTAGTTAAATATTAACATGATACCGAACAAATCCCCCAACGTTTCTGAATGGAGTTGTTTGGTTTCAGGACATTTCTCTTCACTCATTTCTAACACCGGGGAGACGGAAGATTATATCTGGAACAAGGACAGCCAACCACTGCTCTAAAATCTTCTTTTTCTCTTCTGCAGTTTGGAAGGAAAATATCAAGTCCTAAAACTCCCAACACTTCAGGCATCTTTTACAGGAAAGACGATCCAACAAAGGTTAAAAATAGATTTCAGGTTAAAAGCTGGATGCCGGCTTTCTCTCATTTCCACTAGTGGTTGTTTTTTGGAACCTCTTTGTGCGTCTGTTCACTCTTTAGTCGAGGTGACAGACTTCGTCAGAGCTCTTCACACCAAAAGATAACGTCAGAGAGCTTTTCACACAATCCAGACCAAAGGGAACATGACAGACTTCAAGAAAAAGGCAGCGTGGAAACGTTTCCTCGCCAATTCGACTAGAGCGAGTCCTTGTACGTGTCGAGACTGCGTGAACTCCAATGCATGAAATGTCTCTTCAATCCGCCTCTACACGAAAATATCGATTTAAGAGTAAAACCAGAGAATTGGGGTTCTTTTGATATTAAACGGACGTGATGGAGAAAACTGCGATGTTGTTTTTGTGTAATTGAACGCCAAAAGCCACAGACTTGCTTCCATTTGCTTGGAAATGAACCTCGGTCGCGAGATGTTTGGGTGCGTTGCTCGGTTGGGTGGCTCAGACGCAGAATGGAATATGATGCAACGTTTGTGATCGCCCGAGATCTCTGCGGCGATGGCACCAGTTTGATTGATGGAAAGGCTGGAGGCAGAAAAAAACGCCGGCTTCATCGAGAGGAAGAGGACTTTGTTACCGTCTGACAGAAGCTCATCATGCAAGGGTTGATGTGACATTTCAATCTGCCTGCCTGCCTGTCTGTCTGCCTGTCTGCCTGCCTGTCTGTCTGCCTGTCTGTCTGCCTGCCTGTCTGCCTGCCTGTCTGTCTGTCTGCCTGCCTGTCTGCCTGTCTGCCTGTCTGTCTCTCTGTCTGTCTGTCTGCCTGCCTGCCTGTCTGTCTGCCTGTCTGCCTGCCTGCCTGTCTGCCTGTCTGCCTGTCTGTCTGCCTGCCTGTCTGTCTGTCTGCCTGCTTGTCTGTCTGTCTGCCTGCCTGCCTGCCTGCCTGCCTGTCTGTCTGCCTGCCTGTCTGCCTGTCTGTCTGACTGTCTGCCTGCTTGCCTGTCTGTCTGTCTGTTTCAAAGTTTCATCTCAGCATGAAGGTCCCGAGGTTTTCACTGTATTGACTGCTTTTGTAACTGCTGTGCATTTAATCATGAACCTGCAATGTGTGTGTGTGTGTGAGCACACGCACACACACACACACTAATATCACTCTTTTTGTCAGTTTTTCTCCTGGGATCCTGGATTTGTATTGTCTGTCTCCGGCTCTTTGTGTGCATCAGATGTGTGTGTGTGTGTGTGTGTGTGTGTGTTTGAACAGGGTTCTGCGTTTGCTTGTGCAGACCCTCTGAAGCATCTGTGTTTACCGTCTCAACAGAGAGAGATCGAGATAGACAAACCATGGACACACACACACTACACACACACACACACACACACACACACACACATGCCAGCCTCTGCAGTGAAAACAAACGCTCCTTTGCCAGTCTTCCCACACTCCCTCTCTTTTGTCTGTCTGTCTGTCTGTCTGTCTCACATTCTCTGCTGCCGGCGATCAAACACCACGGATGAAACCGTTTGTAGTTTCTTTGTGTGAACAGAAGTCATGGCAGCGATGCTCCCGATAGGACTTGCAAAGCGCTGTTCTGGATACTCAAAGACACTTTACACGAGATGCTGGACAAATAAAAATACACAACACAAAAATAAAATAATAAAGGAGTTTGGAGGGAGGGAGTTCCACAGGGTTTTGGGGCAGCAATGGCAAAGGTGCGGTGCTTGGTCCTGGTTTGGGGGGTCAGGAGGTTTGGATCTGAGGATCCGAGGTGGGTCTGTGATGATCTTGAAGTGAATGTGAGGTTGTACTGGGAGCCAGTGAAGGTGTTGAAGGATGGATGTCATGTGGTTTCTGGAGCGGGAGTGGGTGAGGATCCGGGAAGCTGAGGTCTGGACATATTGTAGTTTATTGGAGATTGGTGGAGGGTAGGCCGTAGAGACACCGCTCTCACGCAAAGGGGTACTGTTTTAAAAAGGGATGATGAAAATGATGTGTTGGACCCTCCTGGTTGGGCGACAGTCCAAGCATCTCGGGGGTCTTGTTTGTGAGTGAGGGTGAAATGGAGCGTGAGATGGTCTGGTGCCAGCAGTGGCGCTGGTGTTGTACCGGACTGTTGTGGTGAATAGGGATCTGAGCCCTTGATTTAGCAGTCCGTCCATGTTCCGACCCTCACCTACGGTCATGAGCTTTGGGTACGAGTCAAAAGAATGCCGAAATGAGCTTCCTTCATACATTGGGCTCAACCACTAGGACACCAGGGTTTCTCCTTCACATCGACAGAGGCCAGTCGAGGTGGTTCGGCATCTGATCAGGATGCCTTCCTTTTAGAGGTATTCTGGGCACATCCAACTGGGAAAAGGTGCTTGGGGTAGACTCAGACGTGGACCCGATGACGTCATCCATTCTTTTGTGGCAACCAAAATGTTACAATTAACTTTTGTGAAGCGAACACATACTGTGAAAGGGTTTTTTCTTTCTTCTTCTCTTCCCTTTCGCTTCACGTTTTTGTCTTCTGATACCTTTTACCTTTTGTGTTTTGGCTGTCCTCGACCAAACAAATTCATAGTCGACTGATCGATCTGTTGTTTTAATCAACAGATCTGTAGTTTCTCGACAAAGAATCACACAAAAGCACCGCTTTAAACTTTGTGTTTCTCAGATATAAGTCATCCAGTATGAAAAAAAGTGTTTTCATTCCGGTACATTCTAGACGTGTGCATCTGTGTATTTCCATGCGGATGTGTATTTGTGGAGTTTTATCATCCACCTATCAGGACTTTGGGACGGGGTGTGAGGTCACTGTTATTGTTGAGGCGAAGCAGCTGGGGAACACGAGCGACAAGGTCATAGGCCGTGTGTGTATGTGCCCGTCTGTCTCTCTGGGTGTTTAGTCTTTAAAATGTCTGACAAGGTCCGAGTACCGAAGGGACCGGGGCCAGACTCGCCTTGAATACACAAGACCGTTATTATCCAAAGACTCGCTCGGGGACTTTGAGAATTGTCCTCTTTCACCTAACTTTGCTTCGGGCTGGAGCTGCTGTTACTTGTGTGATTCAGTAGAGGAAAAGGAAGATTAGTTCAGGTCATAAAGCAGAATTAAAGCTTGGTTATATCGGTGCTACCATGTGATTTATATAGAGTCACAAACCGATGCGTGACATCACAACTATACAGTCGATCATCCAACTTTGAAACAGGATGCACTACACGGCCTGTTTCAGGTCGATTAAAAATGAATTTGGTGGACAAAGTAATGATACAGCACTTGACAACATTTCTCACGTGGCATTTCTAAGGTTAAAGGTTAAAGGTTGATGTATGAGTGATGAAGGGAATTATCCATCATCTTTCCTACCTGTTTCCAGAAATAACCTCTGACCCAAGCGATACAGTAGAAGAGCTCTCATGGGTCGGCATTGCTGGGCTAATTGTCGTCTGCATAGAAAGACACAAAGAGAAAGACCGTGGCCCCATCTTTCAGCAAAGCTTTTCAATATGTTTGTCCTAAATCCCTCCTTCCTTCCTTCTCTAGAACATTGATGAGGAGGACACACAGTTCATGACCAACTGTGCCCCTGCAGTGACGGAGAGCACACCTCGCCGACGCACCAGGATTCAGGTCTTCTGGACGGCGCCGCCTACTGGGTCTGGCTGTGTTGTACTCAAGTGAGTACTAATTGTCTAATTATGTTCCTACTTGTCACATAACATTAAAGGTTCAGGAGAACTTTGTTGTGGTGCAATCCAATATGTCAATGTTCTTGATTGAGACTCAAAATTAGTCCCTGTTTGTTTTTCACTCAAGCAAGTTTGCAAGTTGAGTTTCACGCCGTGACAAAATTGATGGATATCAGTTGCTGCCTAAAAGAAAGGAAATCATTCTTTTAAAACGCATATGGTGTGCTGGTCACGGAGGGAACCAATGGAAAGTAGTTTCTAGGTTAAATGAGAACAAGCACCAATAGGATCCATCAACTTATGTGGCGCCACAACAGCAGGAGCCCTCTCTCTACAGTTTCTGCTAAATCTGGACGGCTCCTCAGTGAACCAAACGCTCGCGTTGCCATTGTGGTCATTACAGAAAGTTGTTACTGGTTCAATGCATTAAGGAGCTAACACCAGGTGTTTCTTCAGAAGCCGTGGCCCACCATGGCTCCTGTAGAGGGACCGGCTGGACAACAAAGAGGCCGAGGATTGTTATGGTGGGCAATTTGTTGTTTGAAGCAGGTGTGACTCCACTGTGTTATTTAGTGTGTGTGTGTATGTTTGTGTGTGTGTGTGTGTGTGTGTGTGTGTGTGTGTGTGTGTGTGTGTGTGTGTGTGTGTGTGTGTGTGTGTGTGTGAGACCTTACCTTTATGTGTCTGCGATGGCAGCAGAAGCAGCTCTTCAATCAGAATACTCTGAAGCTGTGAATTGCTGAAAATGTGGTGTGATGGTGAAGCAGCGTATTCACTCTGTGTATTAATGATAAGAATGATTCAGGTTTTAAAAGGAGCCTAATGGAGAAATCAGCCATATCAGCTGATATTAGCTTATGTTGTATGTAAAAAAAGACAATAAATCAGAAATTTCATCAGAGAAAACGTTACGTTTGAGGCCAGTTAGAAACCATGTTGTCATTGCATAGTTAGTCCACCAGGGGGAAGTGACATGTTTTGTACAACTGCATAATGTTGTGTACATATAATGGTCACAGTTATTAAATAACCAATTTTAGGAGACCATGGATTAGCCTCTGGGGACAAGGAGCTCATATCCAGGCCAGCGCTCATTGTTTCCAGTCCGAATGCATCTTGAGATGGGACACTTGGATTCCAGAGACGATCAGTTTACTCGACTTGGTCAGCAGTTGTCGATAGTGCTGATTCTGTTTTAGTTAGTTTGGACTGTTTTGATGTTTCTGGACCAGCTGCCTTAAACCCAACGAGGAAGGTTCCCCCCGGTGTCGGCCGCCATCGTTGTTGACTTCGCAGGTTTGATGAAATAAATAGGGTTGTACTGAGCCGTGCACCATCAGCATAAGAGGCTTAGTTTAGAAGTTTTCGGGATGTAGTTTGGACAATAAAAAGGGAGGCTGAAGGTTACTATTGAAGTAAACCTGGAGCTCAGGATCTCCCGACTTATTAATTGTTAATGTTGTGGTTGTGTAAACTACAGGATATTGTGGAATTAATAGAAAGGGTTGAAACGAATGCAGAAGCCGTCAGGGAAAGAAATAAAGGACGGATTTTTTATGCACGGCAACTCAGATTTATGCTCCTACAGATGTAATGTTGTAAAAAAATGGCTCTTAATATATGATCACGCCTACCGTGGGAGCACGAACCAATCACACGTGGGCTCGTGAAGGTATGGGGAGTTATAGGACTACGGACTTTCTGACTAATCGTGATTAACAGCCGCTAAGTCGAAGGGAAACACGCCTCTGAAGACCTCCCCCCCTCCTCCCCTCCCTCCTTCCCTCCTTCCCTCCTTCCCTCCCCCCCTCCCTTCCTCTCTCTCCTTTCCTGAAGGGAATAACCTCCCCGAGATGCATCCTCCCCCTCCTCCTCTGCGATGCTATAACTCGCCCTTACCTCCAACAGTATACTCACAGCTGTTACTTTTAATTCATCCTCCGCCACCATGTGACAGATGGCACGCCGCCACCGCCGCGTTCGCTAGTCCGATAAATCTAGCGTCTGCGTGGCGGAACATCTGCTATGCAAATTCTCCTCGTATTACTGTCACTTTTGTCTGTCAGCGGTAAGATAGAGATTTAGCATTACCTCATCTAATGTGTACGACTTTCTGTCTCAGTCCGTCTTCTCCCTTAACTCCCTCTCTCTCTCTCTCTCTCTCCCCCCGCTGTCGTAACATGCTTGTCACTTTGTCTTTTGGCGAAGCCGTTTTTCTGTCTTTTCCCACGACGGGACACAGAAGCAGCTTCACATCAGTCAGGGAGGAGATGCTCCGCCGACGGTCTGTGCTGTCAGACCTCAATTTAGTGGACGACGTTAGGGACTGTCGTCTGTGAATCATGTCGCTGTCACTCTAGCTTTGAGTCCTCGGAGTAGAAGATCAGCCATCTGATCCCTCAGAGATACCATTGTTTACCATCATATACCATGAGATACCTTCATATACCTTCATTTACCATCATATAACTTCATATACCTTCAGATACCATCATATACCATAAGATACCTTCATATACCTTCAGATACCATCATATACCATGAGATACCTTCATATACCTTCAGATACCATCATATACCATGAGATACCTTCATGTACCTTCAGATACCATCAGATACCTTCATATACCTTCATATACCTTGATATACCATCATATACAATCATATAGATACCATCATATACCTTCATACACCATCATATAACTTCATATACCTTCAGATACCATCTGATACCATGAGATACCTTCATATACCTTCAGATACCATCAGATACCTTCAGATACCATCAGATACCATTAGATATGTAGAAGAAAATGTGTTACCTTCCAATTTGTTTTGTTTAAATATTACTTCCTCTCGGGAACCTCAAATGTCTTGCTGAGCTGCATTCGTTGTATGTAAGCCTTGTCATGTTAATGATGAGACCCTCTGATCTGTCCCCCTTCCTGGACCGTCTCCGAAACACCTTCATCCCACATACTTGATCAAGGCCTTCATGAATGGCCCCTGTTGTGACACTATCTAGCAAGAACCCAGCTGTTCCGAGGAAGTCACACCTTTATGTTGTCTCAGGACGTCTCTTCCCCTCGGTGAAACGCGTATTGAATCTATGTAAATCCACTGTTTAGACCTGCCCCTTTGGTTCTGTATAAGTTGTCTCTTGCCTCACATCAGGGCAGATTGGGCTGTGTGGCAACCGCGACATTGTCTTTTCTCCACTGTCAGTGATTAAACCTCATTTGAACCAGCCACTGAATTGGACCTGAAGAGTTTTCTTCAACAGATACCTTCATATACCTTGATATACCATCATATACAATCATATAGATACCATCATATACCATCATATACCATCATACAACTTCATATACCTTCAGATACCATCAGATACCATCATATACCATCATATACCATGAGATACCTTCATATACCATCATATAACTTCATATATCTTCAGATACCATCATATACAATCATATACCAACATATACAATCATATAGATACCATCATATAACTTCATATATCTTCAGATACCATCATATACAATCATATACCAACATATACAATCATATAGATACCATCATATAACTTCATATATCTTCAGATACCATCATATACAATCATATACCATCATATACAATCATATACCATCATATACAATCATATAGATACCTTCATATACCTTCATATACATTGATATACCATCATATACCTTCATACACCATCATATAACTTCATATATCTTCAGATACCATCATATACAATCATATACCATCATATACAATCATATACCATCATATACAATCATATAGATACCATCATATACAATCATATACCATCATATACAATCATATACCATCATATACAATCATATACCATCATATACAATCATATAGATACCATCATATACAATCATATACCATCATATACAATCATATAGATACCATCATATACCTTTATATCCTTTCTGTGATTATGGTGCAATCTCTGTAAAAACGTCTAGAATCAAAAGAAGATTGTTGAGCTAAAATGTAAAAGAAACCTGTCAATCTTACATTCCACATCATCTAGTATCAGCGGAAAGTATCGCCACAAGTGCATCATGGGAATTCTCTCTCAAACACAAGTCTTTCAGCTCATTCCAACAAGCTTCAAATACAACGCGGTACAGTTGGGAACGTTCCAGAAATCTTGTTTGTCCTTTCGATATGGGTTTTTATTTCCTTTAATTTTTTTTGATGTCATCTTCAACATCTGCTATTTTCAACTTGATGTTGAAGCTGCAGCACTTAGAAAGATGAGCTCGCGGCAGGTATTTTTTCAATTAATTTATATATTTGTGTTTTTTAAAGAAATCTAGAGTCAAGAGAATAGTGAGATAAAGAGTTACTACAGCTAGCAGGTGGCTTATCAGTACATTTAACTACTTTTAGGACATAATGGATCAAAAACAACTTCAAGTAGATTCACCTCAAAAATGGGTGGGGGGGGGGGGAGTATTTTTGGAGCCAATCAGAAAAAAAGAGGCCAAAATGGACAAAAATGCAACAAAACTGTGTCCTTTATGACAATAAATAGGATTTTTGTAGATTTTGTATCTATTTAATTGCAGCAAAACGAGCAATTAAATCTTGTGAAGTTAGAGAAGCAGTTTTTGATTATTTCCTTCACAGGCAGAGCACACTGACTTTTTTAATTTAACTTTATTTATAGTCACATTAAGATTAAAGAATCTCTTTTTCAAAGAGGTCGTGGCCAAGAGGTCACCATCAAAGCATCACATATAAAAACACTAAAAACCAAACACCAAGACCAAGACCAGGACCGAGTAGGTCCAGTGTTAAATTGACCTTCATCCTGGTTTTAAAGGATTCTGGGTAGAATGTAATGAAAATGAGTCTTTCTGGCTCCGATACTGTGAAACTTGTTGGTTCACGTATCCCGCCCTCTCCTCCAGTGATGTTTGAGCTGAAACACCTGAAAGAGGTCGGCCTTTTAAACCGTTTCCTGGCAACGCAGCGCTCTGAAAGCAGCGCTCGCCATCGTGTACGTGTTTCCTGGCATCGGAACTGACGACTCCTCCGACATACTCGATGCAGCTCTTCTCCTCCGGCGGGGTTCGTTCCGTCGGTTCTCCCCTCCTCCTCCTCCTCGGTCAACTTCTCCTTCATCCCGCTGAGCCGTCTGCCTCCAAAACAGCATGCAGCCCGAGGCAACCGGCAACGGCAACCGGCAACGTCTCCACAGATGCTGGAGAAGTCCTCGCTGTGTTTAACTTTCCTGCCACACATTTAGCCTCGCTGGGTTTCTGATGCAGCCGACGAAGAGGCGAACAGGAAGTAGTTACGTGTTCATCGTTACAAACCACAAACGGATCCTGGGGGGAGTATTTACTGCCGTTAAATGAATTATAATAATGATAACGTTTCCTTGTGCTCCTAAAAGTAAAGCTGCGTTCAATCTTTATTTAAAATCTACATCTAATCTACATTAAAATCTGAATTAACAAGTAACTCATCTAACTTCATATTCATAAGTAAAGATCAAGTTATGATCTGTAATCACACTTTAATTCATTTTTCATAATCTACGTCCACATCTGACGTTGATCAGATACATTTTAATCAGATATCAGACTGGGTAATATAAAGTTTAGCTGAGTCATGTTTAACAGCACGCTGATCTGGATCCATATATGGACTCGTGATCCACTCACTGATGATGTCATCGTTTTGCTGTAAAGAGCGTCTTCGCCGACGTTATTCTGTAAACATAAAGATGATCAACAAGATATTTATATCTGAAGATTTCACCTGGTTTCTGCATCGAGCTCACGGAGACTCATTCTCAGTCAGACCGACGGCTGCCACGTCAGCACGCCGTTGTCTGACTCTAACACTCGTTACTTCCTCTTTAAGTGCTTATCTTCCATGTAAACGCTGATTCTGGCGGCTCACCGGATCTTTAGACGAAAATCGCTGAACGTTGTTTCTTCAGACTGGATTCTGCTTCTCTTTCATGGAGGAACGTCACATGTTCCTTCTTTAATAACGCCGTCTTCAAAGCTTCATCTGCTGGAGGAGGATTCATTCAGTGTGTGTGTGTGTGTGTGTGTGTTGTTGTTGTGCACTCAGTAGTTCTGTACTTTTATCCTCAGATAAAAGTCTCAGTTCAGAGTCTGCAAACCCTTTCTACCCGGGGGGAGGGGGGGGGGGCTCTGCTGTCCCGTCGATCGCCCGTCATCTCGTTATCGAGCTCACACTCACATTTTCTCGCCCTCCCTCTGTCGCGTTGTCACCTCATATCGACCTTCTGCCGCCGGTTCCCATCGGTATTCTGGAGGACCAGACCAGCCTGAACCCTCAGACCAGACCAGCCTTTTATTGTGATCACAGGACGGGATTGTTTCAAGTTCACTCATCTGTTGGAAACCGCCGCCGCCGCCGTCTGATGTCAGCGTTTAACATCACATGAATAATACAAAGAGGAATGGATTCCAGCCGAGGTGATTTAATTGTTTTGTCAGTTTGACGCGTCGCCAGCTACCGACCTGATTTAACATCCTTCCTCTCAGAGACGACTATGGACTGTTGTGGCCTGGAGGCCGGCCCAGATGTTAGATCCTAACACCCTTCTTCTCTCTGCTGGCCACCAGGGGGCGACTCCTCTCTGGTTGTATAGAAGTCTATGAGAAAATGGTCCTACTTCTCTCTGCTGGCCACCAGGGGGCGACTCCTCTCTGGTTGTATAGAAGTCTATGAGAAAATGGTCCTACTTCTCTCTGCTCGCCACCAGGGGGCGACTCCTCTCTGGTTGTATAGAAGTCTATGAGAAAATGGTCCTACTTCTCTCTGCTGGCCACCAGGGGGCGACTCCTCTCTGGTTGTATAGAAGTCTATGAGAAAATGGTCCTACTTCTCTCTTGATGTATTATCTCAGTAAACATTGTAAACATGAGTTTATGGTCTCAATCTCTAGTTTCAAGTCTTCTTTAATCCAGCATGATGTTCATTTAGTACATTATGGTCCATTTAGAGTCCACCAGACCAGAAAGCAGGGGATGCTTAAGGGGGCGGGGCTTACCTGCTGATTGACAGGTCCATTTAGAGAGCTGGATTGGTTGTCAAACCTTGCCAAGAACTGGTCCAGCAGGTCCTGACTTGTGTCAGCCAGGGCAGCATCCTGTTCCTCTGTCCAAGACCAGTTTTTGGTTTGTGGAGGTCAGTTTTGTCTGAACAAGTGCCAAGAACCATGACGTGGACTCCTCCAAGTTTCCTCCAGAGTCAGTCCTCCAGTCCTGAAGAGTCCTCATTGCTCCAGACTTGGGCAGCTGGTCTGGTTCTACAGATAAGGTTTTGGAGGGATGGAGGATTTCTGCTGAAGACTGCGTTACAGTGAAGTGATGCAATTTCCTCAACATAGCAGCTGTTCTATAATTTACCTTTTTTAGTCATTATAAACACACACACACACACACACACACACACACACATAAAGAATCTGATTGAGTCAGTGTTTTGTAAAAGCAGCATCATTGTCAAGGTTTGTTCAGGAGTAAACAACAACAACCTTCAGCCATCTAAAGCCCAGCACAGGGGTCCCCAGAGGATGAACCCTATAATCACTTTTCATCCAGCACTACTTTAATAACTGAATAATACAATACATTTATACATTATGACCCCTGCAGTATGAATTGTAATAACGTTTGTAATGATTGTAATCATTTATAATTATTTAGATATTAGGAGGTGTGAGAAAATATCAATATCACAATATTATGTTTTATGATGAAATAAGATAATCCTTTATTGCGCACCGTATCGGCATATATTGAATATTGTTCTGGGTTTGGCTGAAGTCACTCTTTGTCATTATTTCCCTGCGATCACGGCGTCGACACCCAGGAGCATGCTGGGTAGTCGTTCAGCCTAGCTTCCCGTCCGGGCGTTTGCAGGTCCGACTACGTGATCGGGGGTTTACAGTTCCCCCGATCACGTAGCAAGTTTATTTGCTTTTTGGTGATGATTGTGTTCTGAACAGTATTACAGTCAGTAAAACAGGATTGTGTGATGAGTCAGCGTTTGTCTCTGGGGAGGCAGAAGTGTGTGGGGGGGGGGGGGGGGGTGCAGATGGAACATATGTAATCATTAATAATGCTGCAGCGTGTTTCCACCATGGTTGCATCCATTTAGCTCCTCTGTGTTTTCTTCAGTGTTAAAGTCTTACGGGCTTTACATTGACAGAATCCCAGCAGATGGGAGTCTCAGCAGCTCCCCCGGTGGTTGAGAGGCACTGCTGCATTATGATGGAAGACTGACTGCAATCGTTTTTATCTGCAGTTACTGTGAAAAAAAAATTCAACATTTAGAAAAGAAATTCAACATTTTAGAAAAAAATCAACATTTTAGAAAAAAATCAACATTAAAATTTTTTTTTTCAACCAAAATTTTGGTCATTTTGAAGTTAAATGCACTTTGACAGCTAAATCACAATTCTGGTTGTCTGGATATGAAAGCAAAAGAGTCATATCCATGCTGTTATCACTGTTGGCAGCTAGCAGCCGACTCAGCCATGCTGAGAGCTGTGTGGAGGCAATCAGTCAGATACGTATACACAAAAGTATAGACCTTAATCATTAGATTTCTATTGACAAGAGAGGCACACTTTTAAAGTGAATGCAGAAAAAAACATTAAAAACTTTAAGTTATATGATCAAACGGCACCAAAATTACATACGTTTTTCGTTTTAATGGAACACATCAGACTGAAGAATGAAAAGTATTTGCTATTAAAAATGCAAAACACACCTGAAGTCATCATCACCACGAACATGAAAACACTTCACACTAATTGAAGACCAATCAGTCTGAAGGAGGAGGATCACTATAAGTCCTAGAATTCTACTTTGCTGTTGCTATAAAAACATGCAATGAAAAAAACCATCTTGTTTCATTTTAAAGATTGATTTTAATGAATCTGTAATTCACCAATCTTTCACAGAAACCTGATGATACAATTAAATCGAGTTAAATTAAATTTCTCCTGAAGTTACGGTTTATCCTGCGTCACTCGGAATTCACTTTTACAGAGGGCTTAGGGAACATAGGACTGAGGGAACAGGGCTGAGGGAACATAGGACTGAGGGAACAGGGCTGAGGGAACATAGGGCTGAGGGAACATAAGGCTGAGGGAACATAGGACTGAGGGAACAGGGCTGAGGGAACATAGAACTGAGGGAACATAAGGCTGAGGGAACATAGGACTGAGAGAACATAGGACTGAGAGAACATAGGACTGAGAGAACATAGGACTGAGGGAACATAGGACTGAGAGAACATAGGACTGAGGGAACATAGGACTGAGAGAACGTAGGACTGAGGGAACATAGGGCTAAGGGAACATGGGGCTGAGGGAACATAGGGCTTAGGGAACATGGGGCTGAGGGAACATAGGACTGAGAGAACGTAGGACTGAGGGAACATAGGACTGAGGGAACGTAGGACTGAGGGAACATAGGGCTTAGGGAACATGGGGCTGAGGGAACATAGGACTGAGGGAACGTAGGACTGAGGGAACATAGGGCTTAGGGAACATAAGGCTGAGGGAACATGGGGCTGAGGGAACATAGGGCTTAGGGAACATAAAGCTGAGGGAACATAGGACTGAGGGAACATAGGACTGAGGGAACATAGGACTGAGGGAACAGGGTTGAGGGAACATAAGGCTGAGGGAACATAGGACTGAGGGAACATAGGACTGAAGGAACATAAGACTGAGGGAACAGGGTTATGGGAACAGGGTTGAGGGAACCTAAGGCTGAGGGAACATAGAACTGAGGGAACATAGAACTGAGATAACATAGGACTGAGGGAACATAGGACTGAGGGAACAGGGTTGAGGGAACATAGGACTGAGGGAACAGGGTTGAGGGAACATAGGACTGAGGGAACATAGGACTGAGGGAACATAAGACTGAGGGAACAGGGTTGAGGGAACATAAGGCTGAGGGAACATAGAACTGAGGGAACATAGAACTGAGATAACATAGAACTGAGATAACATAGGACTGAGGGAACATAGGACTGAGGGAACAGGGTTGAGGGAACATAGGACTGAGATAACATAAACACACTCCCCTCAATGTCTTTGTAAGTGTTTCTGGCCATGGAGCATTTATACACCCCCCCCCTCTCTCTCTCTCCCTCCCCCCCTCTTTCTCCCCCCCCCCTCTCTCTCTCTCCCTCTCCCCCCTCTCTCTCTCCCTCCCTCCCTCCCCCCCCTCTCTCCCTCTCTCTCTCCCTCCCCCTCTCTCCCTCTCCCCCCCTTTTCTCCCCCCCCCCTCTCTCCCTCTCTATCTCCCTCCCCCCCCCTCTCTCCCTCTCTCCCCCCCTCTCCCTCTCTCTCTCTCTCTCCCTCCCTCCCTCCCCCCCCCTCTCTCCCTCCCCCCCCCTCTCCCTCTCTCTCTCTCTCTCCCTCTCTCCCTCTCCCCCCCTTTTCTCCCCCCCCTCTCTCCCTCTCTATCTCCCTCTCTCCCTCTCTCTCTCCCTCCCCCCCCCCCTCTCTCCCTCTCTCCCCCCCTCTCTCCCTCTCTCTCTCCCTCCCCCCCCTCTCTCCCTCCCCCCCCCCTCTCTCCCCCCTCTCTCCCTCTCTATCTCCCTCCCCCCCCTCTCTATCTCCCTCTCCCTCAGCATCTGCTTTATATTGGGAACCGTTTTTTATCAGGACATTTAAAATGCATGTTTCTCCTTTGAATGCATTCCTGCCTCTGATGTGCTCATGTATTTATTTGTTTCATTTACCAGAAGATAAACTACAACAGTGTAACGGGATTAATCATACATGAGAATAAACCTATATATATTGATATGTCAGCAGCGTTGCAGTAAATGCATCCCTGTATAGAAGACAAACCCTGTGTGAGCCGAGTAGCCTTGAAGCTTTCTATGAAACATTAATAATCTCTCCGGCTGTTTCATGAGAGAAATGGTGCTCAGACGATGTGGTGTGATTATTGTAGTGAAAGGACAGTGTCCGGGTTGGTCGTTGTGCTGCACATATTAATGTTGAGCCTCAGACAGACCAGCACGCTGCAGCCGACCGTGTCCAGGTCAACAGCCGTCAGAGAACCTTCCACAACAAACCCACACTAGAAACCTGACCTGAGTATTTGAAT
>CM056825.1:1432500-1567500 GCA_029853015.1 Chelidonichthys spinosus | reverse complement strand
TTGGATGATGTGGAGGGGGAGTGTATAACAATGTTCCAGTTTTATAGGGATTATACGGAGTTGGCAGATGAGATCACAGATTATATAAAGTATACCCGGCTTCAGGGCGAGGTGTGGGAGTGCTCGCCTGGTGGTTTTTTATTTAAAATGTAATTTATTGATTATTCCTGGTCTTACTTTACTACTTTTCTTTTAAATGTTGAAATAAACTTTATTCTATTCTAACAGGCACTTATAATAAAAAAATCAGAATGAATTACTTATAGTGTCTTATCAGAACAAAGGTATTCTCAGGACACATCCAGCAGGACTAGAACCGGATCAGAAGGAAATCCATTTCCCAGCATCACCAGGAGCAACAGTGGCGAGAAAAACCTGTCTTAATGGGCTTTTAGGCAGAAACTGGAGCAGACCAGGATCTCGGGTCCCATCTGCATTATTATATTATTATTCGTAGTAAAAATGAACGAAAGTGTAAAGTGTTTGATTTGAAAAGAGATCGGCAGCTTTTCTCCGGTATAGTAGGAAGTAGTGCTGTAGTACTTGAACCTGTTTTGGCAAGTAAACTGCACCTAGTCCTGCTTTGTGTCCTGTGGGTTTTTCTAGTCCGAACAGGTTGAGAACATTCTATCAAATAAAGATATAATGGTAGATTTCCTCCATGTGGTCCAACCCTGATCTAAATGAGACGTTACAGTCCCAGCATATATATGACCTGTCTCACTGCGTCCTGTCTGCCTCCCCGTCTGTCTGCTCTGAAAGGTGTGTGTCGTGGCCGTTAGCGAGGGAACAATAGTGTGTTGTTAGTGTGCTGTCAGAGTGGTGTGTGCCTGTCAGCTTGGGTTTGGGCTGCTGTGTGGAGACGTTGGAGGCTGACGGACAGCCCGAACTCCGCTGTTGGCTGGGATCGGTCCGTCTCCGGGGCCAACCACGCCGACACAATGGGAACCTCAGCCCGCTACACAGCAGAATGAGATGGCTTGATTGTGTACTGTCGTCTGGAATGTTAGCTATTGAGCTGGAGAATGAAACGGCTCGATTGTACACTGGAATGTCTGCTATTGAGTTGTTGGACTTTTTAATGGGGAGTCTTCAAACTTTCGAGTCTGTGAATCAAAAAGTATTTGTGTCTTGCGCTGGGTGGCATTCCCATGGCAATTTATTTATATATATATATATATATATATATATATATATATATATATATATATATCTACTGTATATAGATATACAGTATATATACACTTAAAATAGTAGCTGATGTGTTATTTTCCATTCCACAAATATAGGAAAGAAAAATAAAATCTATCGTTTTTTCCTCATAAAGAGTTAAACATAATAATAATAATAATAATAATAATAATAATAATAATAATAATAATAATAATGCTGCAGCTTCTAATCAAGAATGTTGATCGAAATTCTTCTGCAGATGCAAGGTTTTTTCTTTATGAAAATCACAGATCTTTTAATAATTTAATTTAATAATTTATCGTTTGACCAACATTTCAAAAAAACAAATTTGTAGATAAATAAAAGAAAATAAATAAAATAGGAAATCATCAGCATATCGTTGATTTTTGTTTTAAACGCTGGAGTTTATATTCAACTTTTCAACATATCATTTTTGCGCTGGAGAGCCTTCATTTAAATTACTCATATTTATTGTGTTGTATGTATCACTGAACTGGTAGTAAAGGCGTGAAGATTGTTAAGAAATATTGTCGTGCATGTCCATGATTTTAACATCCTGAAAAGCACCGCTAAATCATCTTGCGTTTTGGGAACACGCTGACTTGCTTTCTTGCTGAGATTCATGTAGAGAATTATACTATCCTCATATCTGTGCATTAAATATGAAGTCACAAGGAGCAGACACACTGGTTGGCTGATTATCTGGACCAGAAACAGGTGGTAACAAAATCTGCCTATCAGTATCTTGAAAACTCACTAATGCTGCACCTGAAAATGAGAATATTTATTTTGTATCAAGCAGTAGAAACGTTGTAGCGTGATGTGTTTGAAAATCCCAAACAATGTGCTGATTTTTAGAGGCTTCCAAGACGTAAATGATAAAGTAACCAACTCAGTCTCCTAAACATCTCATTGTTCAGGACACGGTATTTATGTTAAATAGTGTAGCGGTGTAGTTGTGGAGCAGTGTAGTTGTGTAGTAGTCTAGTTGTGTAGCTGCGTAGCGTTGTAGCGGTGTAGTTGTGTAGCGGTGTAGTTGTGTAGTAGTCTAGTTGTGTAGCTGCGTAGCGTTGTAGCGGTGTAGTTGTGTAGCGGTGTAGTTGTGTAGTAGTCTAGTTGTGTAGCTGCGTAGCGTTGTAGCGGTGTAGTTGTGTAGCGGTGTAGTTGTGTAGTAGTCTAGTTGTGTAGCTGTTTAGCGGTGTAGTTGTGTAGCGGTATATCGGTGTAGTGGTGTAGTTGTGCAGCGGTGTAGTTGTGTAGCGGTGTAGTTGTGTAGTGGTATAGCGGTGTAGTTGTGTAGTGGTGTAGTTGTGTAGCGGTGTAGTTGTGTAGTGGTGTAGTTGTGTAGCGGTATAGCGGTGTAGTTGTGTAGCGGTGTAGTTGTGTAGCGGTGTAGTTGTGTAGCGGTATAGCGGTGTAGTTGTGTAGCGGTGTAGTTGTGTAGCGGTATAGCGGTGTAGTTGTGTAGCGGTGTAGTTGTGTAGTTATGTAGCGTTGTTGCGGTGTAGTTGTGTAGTAGTCTAGTTGTGTAGCGGTGTAGTTGTGTAGTTATGTAGTTATATAGCGTTGTTGTGGTGTAGTTGTGTAGTAGTCTTGTTGTGTAGCTGTGTAGTTGTGTAGCTGTGTAGTTGTGTAGTTGTGTAGTGGTGTAGTTGTGTAGCGTTGTAGCGGTGTAGTTGTGTAGTGGTGTAGTTGTGTAGTTATGTAGTTATATAGCGTTGTTGCGGTGTAGTTGTGTAGTAGTCTTGTTGTGTAGCTGTGTAGTTGTGTAGCTGTGTAGTTGTGTAGTTGTGTAGTGGTGTAGTTGTGTAGCGGTATAGAGGTGTAGCGGTATAGCGGTGTAGTTGTGTAGCGGTGTAGTTGTGTAGCGGTGTAGTTGTGTAGTGGTGTAGTTGTGTAGCGGTATAGTGGTGTAGTTGTGTAGCGGTGTAGTTGTGTAGCGGTGTAGTTGTGTAGCGGTATAGCGGTGTAGTTGTGTAGCGGTGTAGTTGTGTAGCGGTATAGCGGTGTAGTTGTGTAGCGGTGTAGTTGTGTAGTTATGTAGCGTTGTTGCGGTGTAGTTGTGTAGTAGTCTAGTTGTGTAGCGGTGTAGTTGTGTAGTTATGTAGTTATATAGCGTTGTTGCGGTGTAGTTGTGTAGTAGTCTTGTTGTGTAGCTGTGTAGTTGTGTAGCTGTGTAGTTGTGTAGTTGTGTAGTGGTGTAGTTGTGTAGTGGTTTAGTTGTGTAGCGGTATAGAGGTGTAGCGGTATAGCGGTGTAGTTGTGTAGCGGTGTAGTTGTGTAGCGGTGTAGTTGTGTAGTTGTGTAGCGGTGTAGTTGTGTAGCAGTGTAGTTGTGTAGCGTTGTAGCGGTGTAGTTGTGTAGTGGTGTAGTTGTGTAGTGGTGTAGTTGTGTAGCGGTATAGCGGTGTAGTTGTGTAGCGGTGTAGTTGTGTAGCGGTGTAGTTGTGTAGCGGTATAGCGGTGTAGCTGTGTAGCGGTGTAGTGGTGTAGTTGTGTAGTGGTGTAGTTGTGTAGCGGTATAGCGGTGTAGTTGTGTAGCGGTGTAGTTGTGTAGCGGTATAGCGGTGTAGTTGTGTAGCGGTGTAGTTGTGTAGCGGTGTAGTTGTGTAGCGGTATAGCGGTGTAGTTGTGTAGCGGTGTAGTTATGTAGCGGTGTAGTTGTGTAGCGGTATAGCGGTGTAGTTGTGTAGCGGTGTAGTTGTGTAGCGGTATAGCGGTGTAGTTGTGTAGCGGTGTAGTTGTGTAGCGGTGTAGTTGTGTAGCGTTGTAGTTGTGTAGCTGTGTAGCGGTGTGATGAATAAACGGGGAGAAGACGAGGTGACTCCGTGCCAGATGGCCTGCAGGAGTCAAATGACCTTCAGATCATCATCAGCCTGATTCCAAGGTTATTCAAAGAACGTTCTCATATAATTGTAAACAAATGATGTATTCTTCAGCTTCGGGGAATGACCCACAGCCTTCGCTTGTGTGTGTCTTCAGGAGCATCACAGTTCCTGAAAGAGACATTCACAATATCTTTTCAGGGTTTTAGACACAAGCATTCACATCTCTTCAGCCCTCCGAGTTCAGACTGGACGAACACCGGACGGTTGCTGTTGAAGGTGGGAAGCCGACACGGCTCAGTAATCCCTGTCTTAGCTGAGAATCCCAACCATCCGGAGGAGCAATCAGCTGTGGTGATGTGTGGACAAAGCCTCAAGACCGGCCTATCCAGCCCGAGCCGCCCGGCGCTGCCTCTAACTAACGGGGAAGTCCAGACTCTCGCCGCAGGACGCTTCCTGTCAGAGAGACGCAACCGGTGGAAGATATCACCCTGGTCAGAAAGTCACGAAGCGCGTTAAATAAGAACACATCGAGCTGCTGAACATGCGTTGACATGAAGCCTGCTGCATCGAGAGAGCGAGTCGAACTTGGCCATCACGCCGTTCGTCTGAGATCCCTTTGCATGCGAGCGCCGAGGCCCCGCCGGACGGGGCCCGACATGCACGAGCTCGTGGAAGATATGTGCGATAAAGTGCATTTCTGAAAGGCTTCAGGCGCATTTCGCTCCATACCTCCTACACTCTGATAATTGATCTGTTCAGAGTTCAGCAACAGGTCTAAACGCGCCAAGATCCTCCAGCACTTTTGTCAGTTCACCGAAGCTGTCAGGATAAGGTGCCCGTCCCGTCTAGATTCCCATGAACTCAGCCGAAAAGTCAGCGCTAGCCTCTGGCGGAGCTGAGCGTGATGATGAATCCTGGTGGAGGTGAGGCACGGTCGGGGAATCGGACCTGAACAAATCAATGGTATCTCACACAAGCATGTGATTCATTACACAGACTCCACGGGTCCGGTCACTTCCTTGTGCTTTAGGTTTGTCGTCTTTCGACCCGACAAACATCGGCCAGCGTTGCAAAAGTCTTCGTTGGACTTCGGTGGAAATCAATAACAAATCTTTCTTGCATGAAGTTCAGTGATCATCAGATCTGCTTCACCACAAATAACTCCATGTGTGCTGACTCATTTTGGAATATTTCTATATAGCACACGGAGTGGGGGAGGCAGGATTTACTGCGTTATCACTCATCGTTCATATCTATACATGTGTTTATGATACGGTTGCTTTCAAAGATGCAATACTTCCAGTCGTTATGAAACGTCCGCTCATCCTGAATGAAGCATCAGAAGGAGTCCTTTCTTTGTCCAGTGGGCGTAAAATTCTTTTAATGTCACCGTCTCTCACTCGAGAAAATGACGCATCTAATTACTGATCACTTGCAAATGTCACCTGCAGCCGAGAGGACCAATCAGGTGGAGTGGAGCTGCCGACCGGCGAGTCGAATCTCCGAATCGGAGTGAACTTGCCGGATCATTAGTGGCGGTGAAACCGGTGAGATCACACGGCTGGGAGACGTCAGGAGCTGCCGACCGGCGAACGAACGGCTTCGCTCAATTACATCCCCATCAAGGTTGTTTTTCCTCGCCGCCAAAATGTCAAGGTCTCCGGCTGGTCCTCTAAGAGGATTAGTCAGGTGGGCTCCTCCTCGTCTGTACCCCCCGGGCGCCGCCCAGCGGGGGCTTCGCGGCGCCGCCCGTCACGGCTGCAGCTGTTTGGGGATGAAAACGCAGATTCTTTTGAACACATCTTAAACTCTGCGTCAGGTTCTTTCAGCGCCGCGGGGTGCAGAGCTACAAAGTCCAGGTGGACCAGACGTTGCCCCCGAGCCGTGGGCGTGGCCTCACATCGCCTCCGGGGCCGTTACCCATCATGCCTCTCTCTGGGGAGAAGCTGCAGCTCATAATGGAGGTTCAATCAGCTGTTATTTAGTTTGCTGCTGATTTTGTTGGTTCAGATTTCACTCACATTCTCAGTAACTCATGAGGATTTATATTTTCTGTATTTTATTTTAATATATATTCATAATATTTCATTTTATTTGTTATTTTAGTCGGGATTACTGGCTGCCACCTGGGTTTACATAAACTTGTCTGTATATTTAAATATACTGTATGATTTCTCTCCATATTCATGAACCAAATGTTTCCTGTTTTATTGTTGTTAACTATGTTTATTTTCTTATATTTTACACACTGAAGTGATTCATCGTCTTTAGCTTTAAGTTAGCTTAGCATTCAAGTCTCAGCGTCGCAGTGCTTCATGCGTATGCTAACACTGAGCGAGCTGCATATTAAAGTGTCTTTGTTAAATCTGACCAACGTGAATTTAATAATGTCTCATTATAAGAGCAGTGATGCAAAAACATTCCTGATTCCTTCCTTTTTTACACTCTTCTTTTATTCCTGCCGTCTTTCTCTATCAGTCTTTTTCTCTCCATCGTTGGCCAACGTTCCTCCGTCTGTCTCTCTTTCTTTCTCCTTCCTTCCTCTTTTCTCTCAAACACCTCACCGACTCGCTGAGTGACGTCTCCTTTTATTTATTTGTTTGATTTTGGCAGTTTTCCTCCTTTCCTCCCTCCTTCTCTCATTCTCTCTCTCTCTGTTATCCTTTCTTCTGCTCTGTTTTGAAAAGCCCTTATTTCGGACAGATTGTCAGAGGAGGGTTCATGGTGAGAGGGAGGCAGAATGCATGCTGGGAAAAAGAGCAGCCAGAGAGCCGTCCTTCACTTTCATCTTTCTGCTCCAAACACTTCACAGGAAATTGATGCACATGTGACACACACACACACACACACACACACACACCCCCACACACACCCCCACACACCCACACACACACACACACACACCCACACACACACACACCCACACACACACACACAGAACTGCAGCAAAGTCCAAATATAAATCATCAATTTAACAATCGGATGAAGATCGAAGACAAAATGACTCTTGTGAGGTTCAGAGAGGAGGATGAGTTAATCTATATTGTGACGCACTCAGGAGTGGGTAGAGTGGTCACCAGACTGAAAATAATAAATGCACTGTCCACAACAAAACCAAATGAAATACAAACGTTTATTGACAGTTTGTGGGTGTGAGAGGGGAAGGTTAGCAGCAGTGTTAAGTCCGTAACCCAGTAGAATCGTTGTCCAGAATCAGGGTATAGTACAGCGGGGCAGATTCTCAGGTAGATCAGGGCCAGGCAGGCGGGGGGGTCGTCAGGCAGGTAAGGGTCATACACGAAGCAGGTTCTCAGAAGTTCCAGGGCAGCGGCACACAGCAGACGATTATACACAGCACTTTAACTCTTACGTTCTCGACTAACTCACCATTTGATTTCCCCGAAGGTACTATCCTGTGTGTGTGTTTCACTTCCCCTTTTGTGCCGGGTAATCTGGGCGGTGATTGGCTGCCACCGAGTTTCTCTAACGAGGTTCAGGTGTTTTCCATCTGGCTGATTGTAGTGATGTCACAGGAACTCCATCTTTGGGCATACGCCTGATTGGAGGTCTAGCTGACTGTGTCCCATGGGCTCCCTCTCGGGGCCGGAGTGTAAATAATATATATATATATATATTGTTTGCGTTTGTTACAGTGTTCGGGTTTGTTACGTTGTTCGGGTTTGTTACGTTGTTCGAGTTTGTTACGTTGTTTGCGTTTGTTACATTGTTTGCGTTGTTTGCGTTTGTTACAGTGTTCGGGTTTGTTACGTTGTTCGGGTTTGTTACGTTGTTTGGGTTTGTTACGTTGTTTGCGTTTGTTACAGTGTTCGGGTTTGTTACATTGTTCGGGTTTGTTACGTTGTTCGAGTTTGTTACGTTGTTTGCATTTGCTACATTGTTTGCGTTGTTTGCGTTTGTTACAGTGTTCGGGTTTGTTACGTTGTTCGAGTTTGTTACGTTGTTTGCGTTTGTTACATTGTTTGCGTTTGTTACAGTGTTCGGGTTTGTTACGTTGTTCGGGTTTGTTACGTTGTTTGGGTTTGTTACGTTGTTCTGGTTTGTTACGTTGTTCGGGTTTGTTACAGTGTTCGGGTTTGTTACGTTGTTCGGGTTTGTTACGTTGTTTGGGTTTGTTACGTTGTTTGCGTTTGTTACAGTGTTCGGGTTTGTTACGTTGTTCGGGTTTGTTACGTTGTTTGCATTTGCTACATTGTTTGCGTTGTTTGCGTTTGTTACAGTGTTCGGGTTTGTTACGTTGTTCGGGTTTGTTACGTTGTTCGGGTTTGTTACGTTGTTTGGGTTTGTTACGTTGTTCTGGTTTGTTACGTTGTTCGGGTTTGTTACAGTGTTCGGGTTTGTTACGTTGTTCGGGTTTGTTACGTTGTTTGGGTTTGTTACGTTGTTTGCGTTTGTTACAGTGTTCGGGTTTGTTACGTTGTTCGGGTTTGTTACGTTGTTCGAGTTTGTTACGTTGTTTGCATTTGCTACATTGTTTGCGTTGTTTGCGTTTGTTACAGTGTTCGGGTTTGTTACGTTGTTCGAGTTTGTTACGTTGTTTGGGTTTGTTACGTTGTTTGCGTTTGTTACAGTGTTCGGGTTTGTTACGTTGTTCGGGTTTGTTACGTTGTTTGCATTTGCTACATTGTTTGCGATGTTTGCGTTTGTTACAGTGTTCGGGTTTGTTACGTTGTTCGAGTTTGTTACGTTGTTTGGGTTTGTTACGTTGTTTGCGTTTGTTACAGAGTTCGGGTTTGTTACGTTGTTCGGGTTTGTTACGTTGTTTGGGTTTGTTACGTTGTTTGCGTTTGCTACATTGTTTGCGTTGTTTGCGTTTGTTACAGTGTTCGGGTTTGTTACGTTGTTCGAGTTTGTTACGTTGTTTGCGTTTGTTACATTGTTTGCGTTGTTTGCGTTTGTTACGTTATTCGGGTTTGTTACGTTGTTTGGGTTTGTTACGTTGTTTGCGTTTGTTACATTGTTTATTCATTCATTGTTTTATCACAAAACTTGATCTTTTTTCTCTTTTTAACTCACTCGGTAGTTACGTAAATGTAACCAATCCTTTCACAACGTTAACGATGTGGCGATTCTTGAGGCGCGATCGAGGCTAAGTGGTTCAGAAATGTCGACATCACGTGGTTTCCCGTTTTGAAGAGAACTCGTTTACGTTAAGTAAGCGTTACGCTAACACTTCATTCTCCAGTAAGTTTACATATAATTAATCATTTCACTGAAACATGAATTCATGCTTTTTTCCATTAAGATTTGACTCTTTGATGTGTCGTAGAGCTTTTATGAGCATTACGTCATGGCTGTATATTCTTATTTTGTCGTATTAACTGCTCACTCTGCAGCGACGCAACACGGTTTTATTTTTTTGAGTGAACTGAAAGGTGGACGGGACTATTTAGTGTGAGTTTGTGGCGTCCTGTCGTGAAACGTCGCCAGGCGGCTCGTCAAGACGCCGTAAATAATGAGCCCACCGCCGCCGGCGTTTTCTGGATGGAATAACTGTATATTTAGAGGTTGGAGGTGTCGCCGTGAATTCGTGCCGTTGCCTCACACGAACCTGACACCTCGCTCTTCTCCCACTTCTCCCGCCTCCAGGCGTCGTCTTCTTCATAATCAGACACATGTCTTCCATAAAAAGAAGCAAGTAGAATAAATTAGCCTTTGTAACCCCGATTCTGCCGCTTCGCTTGTTTATTCGTTTATTCGTCAAATCCTCTGCCGGGACCTCGGAGCGATCCGTGGAGCCGGTCGCCCCGCCGGCTGCAGGAGGCTGCTGTCAGCCAGACCCTGTATGTGGACTTTAACTTCACTTGTCTGGGAGAGTGGGGGAGGGGGGGTGAGGTGTGGGGGAGGAGGGGGAGGAGGGCCGGAGGGCCGGCTCAGTCTGCCAATGGCTTTGTGTGTCTCTTCCTCCGTGCGTCTCTGTGATTTGTGCACACGTGGGAGTTGTAGGCTGTCTTGAGTTCTCGCTGTGAAACAGTGAGAGGTAGTTAAGTCTGAGAGCAGCTGATGGAACACACACACACAGATACACACTCAGATACACACTCACACACAGCACACACACACACACTCAGATACACACACAGATACACACACAGATACACACTCAGATACACACACAGATACACACACAGATACACACACAGATACAGATACACACACACACACACACACAGATACACACTCAGATACACACACACAGATACACACACAGATACACACACAGATACAGATACACACTCAGATACACACACAGATACACACACAGATACACACACAGATACACACACAGATACACACTCAGATAGACACACACACACAGATACACACTCAGATACACACTCAGATACACACACAGATACACACACAGATACACACACAGATACACACTCAGATACACACTCAGATACACACTCAGATACACACTCACACACAGATACACACTCACACACAGATACACACACAGATACACACACAGATACACACACAGATACAGATACACACACACACACACACAGATACACACTCAGATACACACACACACACACACACACAGATACACACACAGATACACACACAGATACAGATACACACTCAGATACACACACAGATACACACACACAGATACACACACAGATACACACACAGATACACACACACAGATACACACACAGATACAGATACACACTCAGATACACACTCAGATACACACACAGATACACACACACAGATACACACACAGATACAGATACACACTCAGATACACACTCAGATACACACACAGATACACACACACAGATACACACACAGATACAGATACACACTCAGATACACACTCAGATACACACACAGATACACACTCAGATACACACACAGATACACACTCAGATACACACACAGATACACACTCAGATACACACACAGATACACACACAGATACACACTCAGATACACACTCAGATACACACACAGATACACACACAGATACACACACAGATACACACACACACACACACACACTCAGATACACACACAGATACAGATACACACACACACACACACAGATACACACTCAGATACACACACACACACACACACACAGATACACACACAGATACAGATACACACTCAGATACACACTCAGATACACACACAGATACACACACACAGATACACACACAGATACACACACAGATACAGATACACACTCAGATACACACTCAGATACACACACAGATACACACACACAGATACACACACAGATACAGATACACACTCAGATACACACTCACACACACACACACAGATACACACTCAGATACACACTCACACACACACACACACACAGATACACACTCAGATACACACTCACACACACACACACAGATACACACTCAGATACACACTCACACACACACACACAGATACACACTCAGATACACACTCACACACACACACACAGATACACACACAGATACACACACAGATACAGATACACACTCAGATACACACTCAGATACACACACAGATACACACACACAGATACACACACAGATACAGATACACACTCAGATACACACACAGATACACACACAGATACACACACAGATACACACTCAGATACACACTCAGATACACACTCAGATACACACTCACACACAGATACACACTCACACACAGATACACACTCAGATACACACACACACACTCAGATACACATTCACACACAGATACACACTCACACACAGATACACACTCAGATACACACTCAGATACACACTCACACACAGATACACACTCGGATACACACATCCCGCTACCAGAGAGGCTCCTGGGGGATTTTTTAGGAAAAGCTCTTGGCGGCTGACAGACGGACGTCGTCTCACAACTAAACTCTAATTGGCTGAGAGTTTGGGGAGACGAGCGGCGGGAGGAAGATGAAGATGAAGACGGTGACGGCGAAGATACGTAACGTCCAACATCGTCTGAAAGATGATTGATTCATTATTATTATTACCGCCTCGCTGATATTTTATTAACGTAGATTATTAACGATTGTTTCTGGAAACCTAGCAGCGTTGAAATAATAAGCCTTTCCAAACAATGTAATGTGGACAGCTCGCCTGTCAAAGGGACTCTTATAAATACAAATATGAGCATCTCTTCAAAAAGTCCAAAAGGAATAAATATTCTAGGAGAGCTTCAGAGGGTTTGATCATGTTAGAATCGGTGCTTTCGTAGGATCACATCCTATTGAGGACACGAATGTCTCACGGTCGAGTTGATTCATTACAAGCAGAATCTCATTTAATTCTTAAAAATAACCGTGGAGGTGTATGAATATCTCTCCCTAAGTTTGCTTCACTGTAAAGTAGAATGTTTCTTTTTCTTCTTTTGAATTTATCTTGTTTTAAAGAGTTGCCATGGTTTCCACCGTTCTTCTATTCGTCACTGAAGGTGGTTCACTTCATTTAAAACTAACCGGCAATTTTCATAAATAAATGTCAAATTAAGTAACTTGGAATTTGGCAATGAGGTCATGTGATTGCTGGTTTTGTGGAAAGTGAAGAAGTTAAGATGTTGTGAAGGAAGGAAGTGGAGAAACGTGAGGTAAAAGTTCCCGATTTCTATGATCCCGAAAAAAGACATCCATAACTGAAAATACAAATAATTATGCCAGATGACAGTGTTATGATCCGCCCTACTCCAATCTGGTAGCGGATCCAGATCGTGGATCGTCATGACCTGCAGGGTAAAAACAATCTGGAAGGTCCGATGACATCATTCTGCTGATAATTAGCCAATGATTTGCACTAGTTACTGGTCTGTTTGATGCAGGTAGGGTGTTATTTGGGCCTTTATGATAATGGGCTGTCGGACAGATGGGCCTTCTTGGACTATTGGGGTTTGGGGAATAATGGCCTGTCCCCCTCAGTACCGCCTCACAGAGTCTCCTGGGCCAGATATCTTCCTTCTTAAGGCAGCGTATATGTAATTTACAGCAGGCTGTGGATCAGGAGGGTTTACAGCTCAATTACATGCCGGAGTTAGACGACATCTCTTCCCTCTGTCTTTCTGCCATTGATGCTGAAAGACTTTTAGGTAGACGGACTTCTTCTAAACTCGTCGCTGCATCTCCTCGTCACTGTGCTGCTGGAAACACGGCCATCATTTCCACACATTTGAATTCCTCAATGTCTGGCATGACACTTAAACTCCTATCATATATCATTAGTTGTTCTTGATCTTATGGATGAAAGTCTGTCCGTTCCCTTTAAAAACATACCGGTGATGTATACGCGATGAATTTGGATTAATAGAATTGTGGTTGTAATAACTCTTTGCCCGGTCATAAATATTTAATATGGGTATTTGGAACCGCGTGGCTCTGACAGACAGCGTTGTCCAGAACGGATCGTTTTTTTACTCCGGGCTAAAGATCCGCTGTCAGCAAATCAATGCAGGGATTGAGGCGCAGTGAGACAGTCTGTTAGGCCGGCTGACAGACACCGCCGGGCCGGCTCGTCCTTGGCAAAGTCTCACTTCCTTTTATTTTGTGTGGTCATCGTAATTCTCTGTCAGCGGCATCGTTTCCTTTTCTTTTTCAAGAGTTGAAGACGAGAGAGAGACGGACTTATGGCTGAACCCTAGAGCCCAAACCAGCCCTCGAGCCAGAACCGGCCCTAGAGGGTCGTAGCGGGCCCGATGCTGATACGCTATTATGGATTCTTGTTCTTGTTCTTGTTCTTCTGGGTTTCCAGCGGGCCGAATGCCTAGCAGCACATCGCTGCCTCTCACAAGTCGGTACGATGAGAGGAAATCAAACGTTATTCGTCCCGAGGGAAATCACCGTACAGCAGCTGCTGCAAGCCAACGTGGTACGAGTGCAAATAAAAGTGCAAATATAAAAAGTTACGAACATAACAATTATTTTGCAATAGCGGATTGTAGTTTTGAGGAAAGTGGTGTTTTGTCATATCATTCAATATAAAAAATCTGGCCATATCATATCCCCCTCCATCGTTTTGATACCAGAGTTCTGGTCTCCCCAACTTTCCATTTCAGCTTGATTAACGTGATTTATTGTGGTGAACATTGTTCTCGTCCAGTGTTATAATCCAGATGAGAGAACCGCTAGTTGCTAATAGGTGAGTTGCCTCTGGTTGCCTTTGCAAGACCTGAGGTTAGATGGACCTCAGGTCTGGCACCGGGGCAACCGTCTGTCACCATCTACTCATTTACGGTAGTTAAGTTAAGGTTCGGTCCATTTCTTTGAGGTACTTTAAGGTTTGAAGACTTTCTTTGTGTAATTGTGGAAATAAATGTGGGTTATAAACTTTTTTGGGGACCTTAAATGAAGATTTTGATAATCACTCCTTTGCTGGAGGACTTTCTTCACCCTCCTTCTCAACATTAACGCCCCTCTCACTCAAAAGAGAGAAAAACTCCACATTGAAGGTTATTTCCCTCCCCGTCTTCAGAGCCGTGTGATTGGCCGGACGCTGATGCATTTTTAAGTGAGCTCAGCAGAAAGTGAAGACTTCACCGAGCTGCTGCTGCTGCCTGAAGCCTTTCATCAGCGTTTTTCTTTTTCCACGTGTGGAGTCGCTCTACCTGTCACTCCCGACTGCCGGCGGTGAAACCTCCGACACGCTCTGTAACCTTGTGATGCTCAAACAGCTGCTTCGTACACCAATTAAGACCGCGTCCGTCCCGCTGCTTCATAGCTGTTTGGTGAAGGTCTGACGGTTCAGCTATCATCTGTATCCTCCAGACTACAACGCCGATGCTTCTGGGAGGTGTAGGAGTAAATGATGGCGTAGCTTTTTACTTCCCACGTCGGTGTGTTTCCACGGGAACGCCACCATGCTCCTCCAGCTGCCACTTGAGTCGCCGTCCTCTCCTAATTGAGAATTTGTATTCATTAACGCCTCTGGATGAACACTAAGATGCAGGTTATATGTGGCGGCGTTGGCGGTGGAGGCGGCGTTGGCGGTGGAGGCGGCGTTGGCGGCGGCTCTGTGGGAGGCGGATCAGGATTAACAGACCTTCCTCCCCCCCCCCCCTCCTCCCCCTCTCTCCCTTCCCTCATCAATAATCACAATCACATCATGAATCCCCAATTATCTCCCAAGCTGCTGCCCTCGGGCAAAGATCCGACTCCCGTCTTTCTCACTTAAATGAAAAGATAATTTTTTCTCTTTGTGGAGCTATAACCGAGCTTCCCGCCGTAGAATCCATCCTAATGATTCTGTTCCATTGTATCTCATTAGAGTTGGAGAGACATATTTTGATCAAAAGGGGGGAGGAGGACAGATGGAGATGAAGAAGTCATGGGAGCTCACAGACGACTGCCGGCAAATAGGCGACGCGGCGTAGCTTGTTAGCCTCGCACGCCGACGAGCTAACAACATGTTGGAGGCTTGATAATGAGGCTTCTGCTTTCATGTGGACCGAAGCTTTAATCCCAACGCATCACGTTTACATCACGGTTACATCACGGTTACACCACAGCAGCAGCATGGTACGCCACACAGAACACCTACACCTGTCACACACCTCCATCCTGGAAGCTAACACATCTGCTCTTTTCTTTCTTTCTTTGTCCTCCTTACACTCCTTCCCTCCCTCCTTCATTTACTTCTCCAAGGCCACAGCTGTCACCGGTGTAGAGAAATTACTACGTCCATTCTCGTTATTGTGATATCTCAGGAAGACATTTCTTCATATTTGCCATAAACGTCCCGCTGGACTAAAGGTCGAACTTTTGCTTCAAAAGGTCATTCATTCACAAAACACGTTTCTTTTGGCCATAACTCGAAAATATTCAGACAAAAGGTCTTAACAGGATAAAACCAATGAAGTGAAACCCTGCAAATGTACCTTTTTTATTATTCAACCTCCTGCTGGGCGAGGTTCGAGGTTAATCTCCAAATGAAGGCCATCACTCATTCCAACGGGCCAAAAAGTTAAAACTTCACTAAAATGAATTCAAAAAAACAACTTTGGCTTTAGGGAACAAAACGACTTGGTGTGGTTTGAGTTAAAATAAGTACAAATTCATTTTTCTAAAATATCAATGGTAAAATACGTCATGGACTTGAATCACTGTTCAAGACCATGAACCACTGTCTTGGGTGAAAGTCCTGTGTTTGTGTGTTTTACCCGTCATAAGTACTACGGCCACTAGGGGTTCTGCTCAGAGCCTTCAAGCATCTACGGGACTAAAACTCCCTCCGTTCCTGGTTGAGATATTTCAGGCGGGATGTGCTGACATCCACAGAGCCGGATATTATTAACCACCAATCATCACCGTTGCAATGTCCCACGATGTCATGTAGAAGCCATCAAACCCCCCACAGACCCGGACCTGGACTCCACATGAGCCGTATTTGCGTGCGTGGCCTCTGAGAACACAACAAACCCACATCAGCGCTCCGTTTGTCCATTCTTTCCCCCCATCTTAACCTCCCTGTCTGACATGTGGGTCGGCGTTTCGCCACCGGTCCACATCCCTCTTCATTAGGGGAAGTGTAGCCGGGAGCCAATCAGCCGGGGCGTAATCAGTTGTGTCCGATACAGCGATCTGGCCGTGTGACAAGATAATTACCTGCTGAGGGAGACATGGAGACGCCAGGACACACAACTCTAGTACCACCGGTAATGAATGAGACCATCAGAGTACAGCAGGACTCTAGAAGGAACCAGAACCAGGAGAGTAATTCACATCTTTTCATTTCTGGCTCCTAAATCTCAAAGTCAGGGAGAAGTAGGACCATTTTCTTATAGACTTCTATACAACCAGAGAGGAGTCGCCCCCTGGTGGTCAGCAGGGAGAAGTAGGACCATTTTCTCATAGACTTCTATACAACCAGAGAGGAGTCGCCCCCTGGTGGCCAGCAGAGAGAAGTAGGAGCATTTTCTCATAGACTTCTATACAACCAGAGAGGAGTCGCCCCCTGGTGGCCAGCAGAGAGAAGTAGGACCATTTTCTCATAGACTTCTATACAACCAGAGAGGAGTCGCCCCCTGGTGGCCAGCAGAGAGAAGTAGGACCATTTTCTCATAGACTTCTATACAACCAGAGAGGAGTCGCCCCCTGGTGGCCAGCAGAGAGAAGTAGGACCATTTTCTCATAGACTTCTATACAACCAGAGAGGAGTCGCCCCCTGGTGGCCAGCAGAGAGAAGTAGGACCATTTTCTCATAGACTTCTATACAACCAGAGAGGAGTCGCCCCCTGGTGGCCAGCAGAGAGGATGACAGTTTAAGGACCTTCGGCCTCGGCTTCACTTTTCAGAACCGCTGCTGCCTGGTTTCCTTCAAAATGAGAACACAGTTCAGTTTTATGGGAACGTATCGGAATAAAACAAAGCCAGGTTTATCCTTTTTACGTTTATGAAACAATAATTTTGGATCAAATCTGTGAACCAACGCAGGTATTTAGTTCTGTAGCTTCAATTTAATTCCAGGCGTCTTCATATTTCTTCTCCTTCTCAGAAATATGTGACGTGTTTTTCGTCGCCCAAAGCAGCAAGGCTCATAAAAGATCATTTGTCATACGGCGGTAACAAGTCATTTCAGAATATGACATATTTTCCTGTTGCTGCATTAAACCTCATGAAAGTTTAATGAGCAGGAAAAATGCATTCTGGAGAACGTCTGCAGGGACAAGAGAAGCAGTGTGAAGGCTTCGTCCGGCGTCCAGCAGCGGCTCGTCAACGCCGTCCTTCCGGCGGGTCAGGCGGTCCATCTGCTGGCCTCTTGCCCCACCCCCTCACATCGAACCGGCTCTGAAACCGGCCCGTCCAGACTCCTCCTCCTCCATGTTGTTGTTTTGGTGGTCGTAAACAAAACGGGGACTTCGTCCCGGTGGCCGGCCGACAGCTTGGAATTCATCACTCAGTCTGCCGGAGTTCCACCTCGGGCTCAGCTCAAGGTCAAAGCAATTACTGGACTTTCCCTCCCACTCTGACCTCCCCCGTCTCCCCCACCTCCCCCGTCTCCACAAAGCTCTCACTTCTCGTTCTCCCCTCCTGACCCGACTTCCTCCAGACGTCCGCCTCCCCTTTTTTAATTTTCTTTCCGTTCTTTTCTTCTTCCAACTTTGTCACCTCCCTCCCTCCCCCCTTTCCTTCCCTCCCTTTCTCCCTCCCTTCCTCCCTTACTTCTTTCATTCCTATATGCTCACACATACACACAAATGAGACATTTTATAATTCAGGAGAAATCTACAGATGCAAACCGAATATATATATATTTATTTATATACAGTATATATATATATATATATTTTCTTTTACGTCATTGAAGCAAAAATAGCCCAAAGTGTCAAACATGATT
Source organism: Chelidonichthys spinosus (assembly GCA_029853015.1). Taxonomy (NCBI): domain Eukaryota; kingdom Metazoa; phylum Chordata; class Actinopteri; order Perciformes; family Triglidae; genus Chelidonichthys; species Chelidonichthys spinosus. Next base: position 1,549,122 of record CM056825.1, on the reverse strand, counting down.
GATGTGTCAATCAAGGAGAGTCTTCAGAAAAACACTTTATTTTTCTCTCTTCTTCCTTAAAGAGACATTTTTCATCAAGTCATCAGATGTCTTTGGTTTCCTCCCGATCGGCCCGACTGCTTCACTTTAACACAAAATGAAACCGCCTGAGGCAATTTCATCCTCATCATCCTCCTCGGCCGCCGCCTCCGGCGAGGAACCACATCTCCGGCGAGGAACCGCGTCTCCGGCGAGCACATAACGACCTTCCAGTTCGACCCGGTTACAGCCGAGGACAGACGATTTTACAAAAAGGCTGAAAAATAACGTTCCGTTTACTCAAACCACTGAAGGGTCACCTGACCCTGTGATTGCAAAGGAAAGACATCAAAGTCACCATCACCTCAGAGTTACACCGATGCCCCCTGATGGTGCAAGACCGTCATTACACCAAACAAGGCACTAATCAAACTTAACGCCGGTGTGCCGGATCGAAACGTCCAAATCCAAAAAGACTTTCTTTCTTCTTCCAAAACTTTCACAAAGCGTTTTCATGGCGGCTGATTTATTTTCATTCTAATGACGACATCTAATTTCTCGTCTCTGCTTGAAAGCATGTTTCCCCCTCTTGTGTATCCTCATCCGTCATTACATATTTTTATATATATATATCATTTATTTTTTCACCTTTTAACATTCCGGATGACTTCTTTGCTCTTTAGTGGAGTCATCCATTTCCCCGAGTCAAACGGCTCGGGGAAGTGGGATGAGCTGTGGACCTGGTCTTTCTCAGACCTGCACCACGTAGTCCTGCCCCCCTTATGAAACCATCACACCCCCCTCCTCGATATTAATTGCAGCTGTTTGATCCGTCTAACAAACAGGAAGCCGAGCAGCGAGCCGGCTGACTAATGTGACAGTGTTTCCTCAGGTGAACGTGTCGCATATTAGAGCCGACACTGTGTGATGGATCACCGAGCCCTCTGGTTCTAATATCTACACACACACACACTCACACACACACACACACACACACACACACACACACACACACACACACACACACACACACACACACACACACACACACTCACACACAACACACACACACACACACACACACACACACACACTCACACACACACACACTCACACACACTCACACACACACTCACACACACACACTCACACACACACACACACACACACACACACACACACACACACACTCACACACACACACACACACACACACACACACACTCACACACACACACACACACACACACACACACACACACACACACACACACTGTTTAAAGGCCCTGAACCTGATTTCCCAATCAGCTGCATCAACATCAAGTCTTTTGCAAAAGTTCAACTTATACTAACTTGACTTGAGGTTATTGTTACACAAGACATTTCAGTGTTTGTGTTTCCCGTCTCAGGCTGTAACTTCGTCACACCGATGAGGATCTAGTTGTTGGCTCATGTTGCCATGCCAACGTCAGTCTGATTTCATCAGACATCACTAAAGTGAAGCCAACGCTGAAGTACCTCAACGCTCTGATTGTATGGAAGAGGAAGTAAAAGAAGGAGGGAACTAAAGAGATAGTAGAGCTCTACTTCCTCTTTAGTTCCCTTCCTCTTTGGTTCCTTCCAAAGGAAGAAGAGGGAAGGAACCAAAGAGGAAGTAGAGGAGGAGGGAAGGAACCAAAGAGGAAGTAGAGGAGGAGGGAGGGAACCAAAGAGGAAGAAGAAGAGGGAAGGAACCAAAGAGGAAGTAGAGGAGGAGGGAAGGAACCAAAGAGGAAGTAGAGGAGGAGGGAAGGAACCAAAGAGGAAGTAGAGGAGGAGGGAGGGAACCAAAGAGGAAGTAGAGGAGGAGGGAAGGAACCAAAGAGGAAGTAGAGGAGGAGGGAAGGAACCAAAGAGGAAGTAGAGGAGGATGGAGGGAACCAAAGAGGAAGAAGAAGAGGGAAGGAACCAAAGAGGAAGTAGAGGAGGAGGGAAGGAACCAAAGAGGAAGTAGAGGAGGAGGGAGGGAACCAAAGAGGAAGTAGAGGAGGAGGGAGGGAACCAAAGAGGAAGTAGAGGAGGAGGGAGGGAACCAAAGAGGAAGAAGAAGTGGGAAGGAACCAAAGAGGCAGTAGAGGAGGAGGGAGGGAACCAAAGAGGAAGTAGAGGAGGAGGGAAGGAACCAAAGAGGCAGTTGAGGAGGAGGGAAGGAACCAAAGAGGAAGTAGAGGAGGAGGGAAGGAAGCAAAGAGGAAGTAGAGGAGGAGGGAAGGAACCAAAGAGGCAGTTGAGGAGGAGGGAAGGAACCAAAGAGGCAGTAGAGGAGGAGGGAGGGAACCAAAGAGGGAAGCTCTTCTCGTTCGGGCTAATCAGCTAAACACATTGAACGTTGCATCATTAAAACGAGCGAAGCCTTCAGGCTGGAAGCAGATTAGGGTCTTTGTTTATTCCACTTCGATTATTCTGCTGTCGGGGGCAACACGGGTTGTTGTTTTGGTACAGGACAATTACAGCAGCTAAGCTGGAGGACGAGTAAACGACGATGTAATTGGACGGATGACGTGGCGGTGCTCTCGGCGTCGTCTCCGTGTCACAGGTGGTTGACGATCGCTGAGCCGGAGACGTCGGCGTGGAATTATGTTTGACGGACGATCGACGACGTCAGACGAGTTAATTTCCACGAGGAGCGGTTGTTTCATCGCCTGGTCGCCTTTAGATAAACTGTGTGTGTGTGTGTGTGTGTGTGTGCGGGGTCCAGTCATCCATCTGTGTAATTGTAATTGCATTAGGGCTACTGTTGATTTTTTTGTATTAGACACCTTTCCCCGAGTCCCCCGTCTCATTTTCCTTTATTAGACCGAGTCTAAGGACGATGTGGAGACCTCCTCCAGGCAGGACTTCATTGTGAGCCTGTGATAAGGAGGCAGAACCAAGACCACCGAAGGGGGTCTAGGAATTCTGTTTTATTTCTCACACATCAAGAAAAATCTACTCTAAATTCTGAAACACACAAAAATAAGCATCTTCCATCTTGCCATTAAATAATTTGCAATCTCAAAACACAATCAGCAGTTTAGAAAGTCTGAGGCTGTTATTGTTTCGGGGTTCATCACATAAAAAACAGCTCAAAAACAAATCAACGCGGATATTAAAACACACATAACAACAAGGTAAAGTCGTAAAAAAAGAGGAATCCTCGTCGTAAAACCGGTGAATAATGTTCGTTTAGAAGATGCAAAAGTCGTTAAACAAAGTTGGGAAATATTGAAAACGGTAAATGTGACAAACAATAAAACCGAATGCAAACGAATTGAAAGCAATTTTATAAAAACAAATGTTTTCAGGGAAGGAACCAAAGAGGAAGTAGAAGAGGGAAGGAACCAAAGAGGAAGTAGAGGAGGAGGGAAGGAACCAAAGAGGAAGTAGAAGAGGGAAGGAACCAAAGAGGAAGTAGAAGAGGGAAGGAACCAAAGAGGAAGTAGAAGAGGGAAGGAACCAAAGAGGACGTAGAGGAGGAGGGAAGGAACCAAAGAGGAAGTAGAAGAGGGAAGGAACCAATGAGGAAGTAGAAGAGGGAAGGAACCAAAGAGGAAGTAGAAGAGGGAAGGAACCAAAGAGGAAGTAGAATTGGGAAGGAACCAAAGAGGAAGTAGAAGAGGGAAGGAACCAAAGAGGAAGTAGAAGGAGGGAAGGAACCAAAGAGGAAGTAGAAGAGGGAAGGAACCAAAGAGGAAGTAGAATTGGGAAGGAACCAAAGAGGAAGTAGCTTAAACTTTGGCTCTGCACAGACATGGAGATAATGTTTTTGAACAATCCAATGTAACGTCCTCCCAGCGTCCAACAAAGGTGTGTGTGTGACTTTGTGTGTGTGTGTGTGTGTGTGTGTGTGTGTGTGTGTGTGTGAGCAGAAAGATGGATAAGTGGAAGGAAAAACAAGATAAAGGTTCTTATTAAGCCGGAAAGGCCACATACGGACTTTCCAATCCCGCTCTAATCAACTGCAGCGCTGCACTGAATCCATCACCCGTCTTCCTGCTCCGGGCCGAGTAATTAAGCTCCGTCCCGATGCATTATGGGAGATATAAGTGGCCGTGATGCTGCAGAACGGCCGCGTGGTCCTGATGAGAGGGGAACGCACTCTGATGTTGGAGCGCTCTCCTCACAGTCGTGGCAATTTGTCAATGTTGCCCTTTTTCTCTGTCAATGTCTCGTTTCTCTGTCTTTGTGGTCGTCGGGTTCAGAGACAGATGGCTTCACCTGTCTCTCTCCTTTTGCCTGTCTCTCTCTCCTGCAGGGAGACGAGGTGCTCACCGTCATCAAGACCAAGGCTCAGTGGCCGGCGTGGCAGCCGCTCAACCTGTAAGTATCCGTCCATCAGGGGAACTTTTATTCTTCCTTTTTTAGATTTATCATATATATTTCATAGTATTTTTATATATATAATATTATATATTACATTTGATTACAAAATAGAACATTTGCATAATTTCGGGGGTGAAATCAACACAAGGTTACCTGTTTTATTTCTCTGTTGGTCTTCAATAACAACCTGTAACCCAGCGAGCTGATCCTCGTTATGAGCAGAGTAACGTTCTTAATGAGCAGGATCGCGACTTAAAGCTCCAGTATGGTGGCCTGATGGAAAACCTGTTCCCAGAGCCTGCTGGTCTGGGTCTTGGGGCTCAGGGAATCTGGGTAGTCCTACAGGCTTTTACTGACACAACAATATAGATGAACACACGACCTACACATGGTTAAAATCCATAAATATCATAGATGGAGGGAAGCTCACGTCAACTTTTCTGCTGCTCTTAAAAACCAGACGGCGTCCCAAGCTCTATGGAACTAGTTCAAGAGCAATTTAGAAGCTATCACAAGTGTAGCCCTCAGCACTGCATGAACACACACACACACACACACACACTCATGCACACACACACACGCTAATGCACTGTATCTTTCACCAAACATCTGTTTAATTACCCCCCCTAGCGTTGTCTGTCATGTGCGATATATTGTGCCACTATTATTATTATTATTACTAATGAGAACACACACACACACACACACATGCCAACATGAAATATGAGTTAATTTTCTTCAAGTTATTTCTGAAGCGCTTGTTGTCTCGATGAAGACGTGGTGATGTTTTTCAGAAAGGAACTTCAAATTAAGTCATTATTATCAGAATTATCGTCAATTATTTCATAACTTTCAGTAGATGTTCTACATTCAGAGAGAATATGCCATTATGGGCCACTAATTGGATATTTCGGAGCTTCGGTCATGCAGCGATTAGCTGAGCCTGACTCAGGTCAGAGGTCGTGACCTTTAAAGACTTGCTTACTTATCTCGTTAGAATGTTTAAAAATGAATTTAATTATCTTCCCGTCACCAGACGAGCGGCTCCGTCGGCCGAGTTCTCCGTGGACCGGACCCGCCACCTGATGTCCTTCCTCACCATGCTGGGGCCCAGTCCAGACTGGAACGTGGGTCTGTCGGGGGAGGACCTCTGTACCAAGGACTGTGGCTGGGTCCAGAGGCTGGAGGCGGAGCTTATTCCCTGGGACGCCGGCACCGACAACGGCGTCACCTATGAGGTAGTCCGCCCTGCAATCACGGGTTTGTGTTGGCGTCGGCTCGAGTCAACGAAACAGAGCGGCGGTGTTTTTTTATGTGTGCCGTTGCCATGGCGACCGTTGTGGCGGACTAACTTCTGTACAAACTAAACCGACTTACGCATGAGTGAGAAATGAATAAATGAGTCAAACTTCATGCTTCATCCACACAGCATAGAAAAGCATTGCTATCACCAGTGTAGCATGAGAGCATTGTGGAATCAACCCTGCTAGCTAACTAGTGAGAGCTGGCTAGTAGCACCCCTAAACTTTACAGCTCTACTGACCATGTAAAATGGTAAATGGCCTCATTTATATAGCGCTTTTGTCCAAAGCGCTTTACAACAATGACTGACATTCACCCATTCATTCACACATTCACCCATTCATTCACACATTCACACACCGACGGCGGAGTCAGCCACGCAGGGCGACAACCAGCTGGAGTGGCAGTGTTTTCTGGGGTGATCCAGGTCTCTTTGAGGGCTTGGAAGTGGAGAGTCTGCAGGGAGGCATAGGCCAAGATGGTGTCCGCCTTCTTGACTGCAGACTGGCAGTTCCACAGCCCCCCTAGTACTCCAAGTTCCTTACCGGTGGAGAATGGTGGGTAGCAGAGACTGGATGGGTTACAGCCTCGAGTGAAGGGTCTCCGGTAGTTAACCTCATTAATTTGTTAGCTAGCTAGCTTTAAGGGACATTTATGTGTCTAATCCATCAACCTTCACTAGCTAATGTTAGCTACGGTTAGATATTTGTAAAGCAGGTCCTGAAGCTACAAAACTACTTTGGGTCTTTTGAGTCGTTGAGTGTTGTATGAGACACTTACAGTATAACTTTTTAACCTTTTTAACGTTTATGTGGCTTTTCTAATTGTGGCGCTGAAGGCTGAAAGATAAATGATATAATTCTGAGGTTTATGGCTCTATATTTACTTCAACCCTTCCAACCACAGCTCACTCTTGACTCTTGACGGAGAGCTTCTTTAGTTTTCTTCCATCCTTGAAATGAAAAGGTGCTCATCCATATTCACCCACTGTTTGGAGACTACGACGATTTATTTATAGTTTCCTCATGAATACGCAAGGACTTCCTGAGAGGAGATGGTAAATGCCTTTTTCAAAACCTTTTTTTTTTTATTCAACTTCTGGTACTTTTTTGGAAACGTGGATGGATTGTCTCTTAAATTGGTCCTGCAATTAATTGTTTCATATTGTCCAGTATGTTTAATCTAAGCAATACAATAGCAATATAACATCTATGGAGCACAAGGTAAACAGAGAAGACAGCAATACCCTCTATTGAGGTAAAGTCCTGGACATTGCTGTTCCCTCGGGTTTTTATAAACAACCGTTTCCACGCTGATGACGCCTCCTTCTCTGTGAAGTTTGCTACCAGATAATGCATGCATCCTATCCCAGCAGACATTAAATCACTGCCACCTACAGGCCGATGTTAGGAAGTGCACATCGCTTCCAGACCTTTAATCCAGCACAAAGCAAAGAAGCATCTTTTTCTTTCTCGCAGACAAATTACAATTTGTGGTTTGGGATCGTCCCCGACAGCCGGCGGACGTCTTCTGCTTGATGTCCACCAAACAAAGACCCTTTAACCCAAAAAGTCAGTGAAGAAACTTTAAGTGAACTTCTGACTACAAAGGGAATCATCAACCATGAGGACGTCGTATATCTCCTCTAATAGTTTCTCGTGGACGTATTCCTTTTGTGTTAGTCTGAAGTCGTTGATATGTTAAATGCAAAGTTGGTCTGAAACTTGAAACGACGCCGTGAGAACAAAGAGAATGATTCATGTTCGTCACGTGTTTTTATCTTCTTCAATTCTAACAATACACACGTGATATCACACACGATGCCTTGGATGTCTTATTAACGGGTGTTAAACGGTTATAAATGATGCATCCTGAGATCAAACAGACGCACCCAGGTGGATTATGGGAGGCGGAGCCTTCCTTCCTCAGCCTTTCTGCTCTATCAAACCAATGCAGCCATTGTGGTGTTATTACTTCTAATTAATTCTGCTTTGCATACGTAAACGCGCCCCCCCAGGGGAATGGTGTTTTTAAAAGCCTGTTTCACAAACACTAGTGCTGCTATTGGATTAGTATTCATGCCCCACCAATAATTCCCATCTCCTAAATGTTGCCTGTTTAACTTTGATTACTTTTATCATTGCTCAGTGGAAGGCTGAGAGTGTTTCCCTCCGGCGGGTTTCACACTCGGCGTTACAGTACAGCAGCAGGTGTTTTCCTCCAGGACGCCAACCGCTCCTGCAGCATCCGCAAAATGCTAATGATGGAGCTGATCGTCTCCGCTAACGTCTTATTTACTCAGGTTTTTGTTCCAGAGGCTCGTTTATATGCAAGATACTTGAAGCTGCAGTAATTGATTGATTTTTGGCCACCTGGGTCTGTGGTCCCCCAGAGGTCTAGATAGTAGCTCACATTAGTCCAGAGACCAGACCAGACTATGTGGAGGAACCAGAGACTGTCTGTGGTCCCCCAGAGGTCTAGATAGTAGCTCACATTAGTCCAGAGAACAGACCAGACTATGTGGAGGAACCAGAGACTGTCTGTGGTCCCCCAGAGGTCTAGATAGTAGCTCACATTAGTCCAGAGACCAGACCAGACTATGTGGAGGAACCAGAGACTGTCTGTGGTCCCCCAGAGGTCTAGATAGTAGCTCACATTAGTCCAGAGACCAGACCAGACTATGTGGAGGAACCAGAGACTGTCTGTGGTCCCCCAGAGGTCTAGATAGTAGCCACATTAGTCCAGAGACCAGACCAGACTATGTGGAGGAACCAGAGACTGTCTGTGGTCCCCCAGAGGTCTAGATAGTAGCCCACATTAGTCCAGAGACCAGACTATGTGGAGGAACCAGAGACTGTCTGTGGTCCCCCAGAGGTCTAGATAGTAGCTCACATTAGTCCAGAGACCAGACTATGTGGAGGAACCAGAGACTGTCTGTGGTCCCCCAGAGGTCTAGATAGTAGCCCACATGAGTCCAGAGACCAGACCAGACTATGTGGAGGAACCAGAGACTGTCTGTGGTCCAAACAACAAGGTCTCTGCTGTATTTATGTCTAGATGACCTTATATGGAGTGTTGATGGAGCAGCTACAATGTTAGCGTAGCCTAGCACCATCAACCAGACTCCATTCAGAAAACCAGCGTTTTAACAGGAGTTATCTTGTGGTCTAGCAGACAGACCTAACAAAGCATGACTCAGCACTTTTTACTGATCACCATCATGATGGAGTTATTTCAGCATCCTTTTCATCTGGTTATTGATATTAAATCACCGTTTCGAAGTATTAAATATAGCAGCTTTAATTGACTCTCTTATTTCATCTTCTTTCAGTCACCAAACAAGCCCACGATTCCTCAGGAGAAGATCCGACCCTTGACCAGTTTGGACCACCCCCAGAGCCCCTTCTACGACCCCGAGGGAGGGGCCATTACCCCCCTAGCCAGGCTCTTGGTGGAACGCATCGCTAGAAAGGTACTGTAGTGTGTAAAAGTAGGTATGCATGTTTACAGACAAGAAAACGCTGTTGTCCTGTGTGCAGGGAGAGCAGTGTAATGTGGTCCCCGACACCATCGATGACATCGTGGCTGATATTGGACAGGAGGAGAAGGAGGACGGTATGATGAACACACACACACACACACACACACAGCAATGGTTGCAACCTGTCAATCAGCAGGTAGCCCCGCCCCCTAAAGCATCCCCTTTTTTTCAACTCCGTGTTTGCAAAACCTTCACTTCGACTATCGACTCTCAGACAGTGTGGGGGGTTCGGCCGCCTGCCATCCTCAAGGACCCACAAAGAGCTCATTACAGACCCAACCGGTCTACACACAGTCTCAGACGGGCCCAGGTCAGGGAGTCAGAATACCCAGGGGGGCAGCTTCACACTGCTGCAGAGCCGGTCCTCGTCCCTGTCAGACGTACTTCATATTCTGGGATGCGTCGCCGTCCCGTCACTCCGGACGACGAGGTTTCAGCAGCGCTGCAGATGGAAGCTGTTTGTGGCTTTTTATTTCCAACGTGAACAGACAATAAATCGCTCAAGTTGTTTCTGTTTTGGAGAGTAGGAGTGTGACCGGATGAGCCCTGCTCCCCACCTCCTCGTTAGCCTAAACAACCGAGGCCAGACCTTAATGGAGTCTGCTGTACTTCAGAGCTTTGTGCCGGTTTTAAGTGGCCTTGGGACGTCTGCCGGGTTTTCGTCCACGCAGCAGAATCCTTAACAAGACCCTCCTGCTGCCAAATAAACGCCTTTCTCACTCAGTCATAGACCATTTGCTTCTCTTCCTCCCCCGCTCCTCCCCCGTCTCCTCTTCCTCGCAGTGAAATGACACCGTGGAGACGATGCCGGGCCCCGGAAGCTTCGCCGTTTTCCCTCCCTCATCAGCCCAGCCGTCCTCCTCCTCTCCCCTTTAGTTCACTCATTCTCTGTCATTACATGTTATCCCGGAGAATTGGACCCGCTCAGGTTCGTCCCCCCGGCGGTTTATTCTGTCTCGGCTCCGCTCTCATTTTCTCTTGCCTCCTCCTGAAACCCCCCGAGAGAGCTCTTTTAATTGAAGCCGGTACTCCGGCTGCTCCTCGAGGCTCTGCTGCCGCTGATAATTGGGGCGAGACATTCACAAATCACACTGGGATGTCAGTCGGCCGGCCTCTCGTGGTCCCGTACCTGCCGTAATCACCTTTTGGACACGAATGTTAAATAATCAATGTCTGCTCGGTGTCCCCTGAAGCTTCCTCTCACTGCGACTCATCAGATCAGCTGCTGGAACGGAGGCGAAAGATGAACTTCTGCAAGCGAACTTAGTTTGCTGGTTTTAACGTGTTTCTCTGTTAGACGACACTCCGGAGACCTGCATCTACTCGGGCTGGTCTCCCTGGTCCGCCTGCAGCAGCGCCACCTGTGAGAAAGGCCGGCGGATGAGGCAGCGGATGCTGAAGGCCCAGCTGGACCTCAGCGTGCCGTGTCCCCACACCCAGGACTTCCAGCCCTGCATGGGACCGGGTTGCAATCTGGAGGGTAAGACCACACACACAGAGGGTCTAATGGGAGTAAGGCTGGAGAGTGGGGGGGAATTAATCAGGTGGGGAAGTCCTTGAGCAAGGCATTCCGCTGTAACTGGCACCACGTAACTTAGCTAGGTACATCACCAACACGGCCGTTAGCTCGTCTTGCTAGCTAGCTACGTAACTTAGCTAGGTACATCACAAACACGGCCGTTAGCTCGTCTTGCTAGCTAGCTACGTAACTTAGCTAGGTACATCACCAACACGGCCGTTAGCTCGTCTTGCTAGCTAGCTACGTATCTTAGCTAGGTACATCACCAACACGGCCGTTAGCTCATCTTGCTAGCTAGCTACGTAACTTAGCTAGGTACATCACCAACACGGCCGTTAGCTCGTCTTGCTAGCTAGCTACGTAACTTAGCCAGGTACATCACCAACACGGCCGTTAGCTCGTCTTGCTAGCTAGCTACGTAACTTAGCCAGGTACATCACCAACACAGCCGTTAGCTCGTCTTGCTAGCTAGCTACGTAACTTAGCTAGGTACATCACCAACACAGCCGTTAGCTCGTCTTGCTAGCTAGCTACGTAACTCAGCTAGGTACGTCACCAACACGGCCGTTAGCTCATCTTGCTAGCTAGCTAGCTAAAATGCTATGTTCTATCAGACTTTCTTGACATGAAATGATCTTATTAATTTACAAACATGTCATGTGTTTAATTCATGGCACGATTCAAACGATAGGAAAAAAATATTTGTGACCATCGTGCGTATTTCTCTCCGAAATAAGTTGCCGTGGCGTAAGGGGCGTGACTTAGCCTCACTATTTAGAAAATTTCCCAATCTGGCAACATTTCTTGGTGGAAACAGTTTCAGATCTGGTTATATTGGGCGTGTGGGACATTTCTGAACTCTTTCAAGTTATGCTATAAAATAATATTTTACCTCCGAACACACTGGCATCAGCAACAAAGATCGCATGTCTGTAGCTGTAATCCTCTCCGAGTCAGGGCATTCGCTTCCTGATTAACGAGAGATCAGCGAACCCTCAAAAATAATAAGCAGATTAAAGCTTCGGCATTAAATCTTGTCGTGGAAACAAAGCCTCTGCCTCATTCATATTTCATGACCTGGTGGAAGTGAATGCTACTTGTAAAAGACAGTGAAGGTCACACATACTTGGTGTCTACTACAATACTACACTCTAATGACATCATGAAACATGAGATTATGCAGATCGGCCGCTAACGAGGAGCGTCCTCCTGCATCCCTGATGCATAAACCGCCATCTGATCGTCTAATCTGGGATTTAAAGGAGTCGACGCACCGTGTTGTTGTTAAAATAATAAGAATAACACATTCAGATGCAGAAACCGAGTTTTCATGCAGAGACACGAACAAACAATCCGAGTGTTAAAGCTGCTGATAGAAGTGTTTGAAACTAATTAGGAGAAAGTTTTATTTGTGAATGCGTAGACTGACAACAAGAAGTGGACGTCGTCATGGTGACGTCACCCGTTGGTTTGTGGACTACGGTTTTGAAACCTCGAGTTCGACATTTTCACAACCAGTGAAAGGAAGTGACCATATTTGGCCTGTTTACTTCGCCCCCGCCGTCGGTGCTTCGGGCCCTAATAAATAATTTGAATAAAGGGGGTAATAATTAAGGTGGATCCGAGGAGTTTAGGAAGAGTTGTGAGTCTTCTTCTAAACACTTTGTTAGACATTCAGAGATCACACGTTAAGCTCAGTGAGGAAACCACATTAAATATGAAGTACAACAATATCACTTATTATGAACCTTTCAGTAAAATAAAACAATCAAAGCTTCTCCCTGAAGACTCGTGAATCCTGGTGCCATGTTTGTTTTTCCACAGTGAACCCAACACACAACTTTTTGCAGTGGAAACAAAAAAAACGGACCTGCAGTGAGGAAAAGCAACACCTGCACAACATTCACAAGCCTTTTTATAAAACCAGCTCCAGTCCAAAAGCAGAACCTGGATTCCTACTAATGCTAAGTACTAATACTGAATGCTTGTGTTGTTGCAGAGCCGTCAACGTGCATGATGTCGGAGTGGATCAGCTGGTCGGCCTGCAGCGCCTCCTGTGGGATGGGCATGAGGTCCAGGGAGCGCTACGTCAAGCAGTATCCGGAGGACGGCTCGCTCTGCCAGCTGCAGACCGAGGAGACGGAGAAGTGTGTGGTCAACGACGAGTGCTGTGAGTCTCACTGGAAGGGATTCTGTCTGTCTGTTTGTCTGCCTGCATGTCTGTCTGCCTGTCTGTCTGTCTCTCTGGCTGGCTCGTTTGGTTTGAAGCAGAGACTGTATGTGTAGATGTAAAAATGATAAACGTGATTATTATAGTGTGCCAAGCTTACTAATATTGGCTTTAAGGTTAAAGCGTAGCTGTTTGGACCTGGACCCTGTCTGTCCAGGTCTTAGTGGTCTATGTGATGAACTGGTCCGTTTTCTTTTAACCAGATTGTTATTAGAGCTGTCTGATACCATCGTGGAAAGGTTTCTACAGAGATTCTGTTTGCAATCATGTCCAGCGAGACTTGGTTAGACACCATAACGAGGTAACGAACTCTATAGAAACCCTTATTTAATGACGTCAGACGGCTAGTTCTCATTGGTCGCTTCAATACACAAACATGGGACGCTAGCGCCCACGTGACCAAAGTTACGGAATGAATACTTCTTGACGACTAGAACTAGATACCGTGCAGTAATCATAGAAACGCTTTGGCACTTTTAGCAGCTGATATTTCAGCAGCAAAGTCTTGGGGGCGGAGCTTAGCGTAGGCTGAAATACTCCTTATCTCTGTGTATTTATACCGTGTCCGTGGCCCCCAGCGGCCAGCAGCTGTGTGGTGACGGAGTGGGCCGAGTGGGACCCCTGCAGCGCCACCTGTGGTCTGGGGATGAGGAGGCGGGAGCGCATGGTGAAGATGCCGCCGATCGACGGATCCATGTGCAAGACGGAGGTGGCCGAGGTGGAGAAGTGCATGATGCCCGAATGCCGTGAGTCTGATTCCCCTGCATTTCTGTGGTTGTATGGTATTCCACAGTTCACCAGGATAAGGCTAACTCCTGTGTGTTTGCAGACTCCATCCCCTGCATGCTGTCGCCCTGGTCCGACTGGAGTGACTGCAGCGTGACGTGTGGGCGGGGCTTAAGGACGCGCCAGAGGATGCTGAAGTCGGATCCGGCCGGCTGCACCGAGGAGCTGGAGCAGACGGAGAAGTGCATGCTGCCCGAGTGCCGTAAGTACCTGAAACCTGTGAGAGCGTCGCCGTAGGCAACCGGACCTCGCTTCAGGGGGTTTGTTGATTCACCTTCACATTTAAACCGTCCAATCAGCTGACAGCTCTGATACCGGCTCGTTTCCTGAGATCAGGGTCATTGGAAGGTTTTGTCTTATACGTGTTCATTTTTACGGTGTCATTTCACATTTATTAACTTTTTAACACATCTATTTTTTCATTAATTTGCAACTCTATATTTTTTTCTTTTTCACTTTTATCAGAGCCGTCCTGCTTTTTTCCCCACTTTTCGTCAACATTGTCGAGGATGCAACTCGTTTGAATAAACTTTATAGAATCTGACGCTGTAGATGTTTTTTTTCGTTAGCTAACATTAGCATCTATAGTTAGCATCGCTCCAGTTCCCTTATCTCCAGAAATTAGAGATATATTGTCAGACGTTATATCACGGAAGCAATGTCATAGATTTTCGGCATCTAACCAGTCGTATCTCCTGTGGTGAAGAACAGGACGTGAGTTTGAATTTGAGACTTTTAGTGAATGATGTAATGGTCTGGCCTCTCCTTGACTGGTTCTGGTCCTTCTGGTCCTCCCCCAGCCGTCGACTGCATGGTCTCCGAGTGGTCCGAGTGGTCCGAATGCAACAAGTCCTGCGGCAAAGGACACACCATTCGTACCCGCATGGTCAAACTGGAGCCGCACTTCGGGGGCGGAGCTTGTCCCGAGACCATCCAGAGGAAGAAATGCAAGATCAGGAGGTGCCGGACGAAACAGAAGGAGGAGAGGGGAGGCGGCGGCAGAGCGGGAGGCGGGAAGAGGAGGAGACGGGGCAAACAGGGGAAAGACGCGGCGGCGGCAGCTGAGGAGCAGCCAGGTCGGTGGGAATAATGGGTTTACGGTGATCCGCTACCTGGGACCAGAACTGAGACGGCCCTGTTTGTTTCCCTCAGGTTGCAGGATGCAGCCGTGGAGCAGCTGGACGGACTGCACCAAGTCGTGCGGCGGCGGGATCCAGGAACGCTTCATGACGGCGAAGAAAAGAGCTAAAGGCGCTCTGATGGCCAGCTGCAAGGACCGGAAGGAGATCCGCGCCTGTAATGTTCACCCCTGCTAGGGGGCGCCACTGACATACATGGATGGGGGAGGGGAGCAGGTTGAATACATGAGTTTATCTGATGAAGATGAGGAGGAGGAGGATGGGGAACCTTTTGGGGCACAGGGAGGCGAGGGGGGGGTGAGGGGAGGCGGGGGGAGGCGATGTGCTCGTTTGGAAACAGGATCTGACTTTGGGGAAGTGGAGGGAGAAGGAGACGATGCTAATGTGCCGTTTAGTGAAGCCATTGTAGGCGTTTAGTTAATTGGGCTGACATTTACTTTAGACCACGATGGAAGTATTAGAGAGTTTAGTTTGTGTCCTGCAAAACAGAAAACTATGTACTTTCAGTCATTTTGTTCTGGTATGGAATCAGGTCCTGATCAGGATCCTAGAAGTCTGCACCAGATAAAACCCCCCACAAGGACCTCCTACATGTACCAACACAAAGACGCCTCCAAACAGACAAACATGACATCATTACAGTAATCCAAGTGGATCTACTTTCTTCTGAAGTATATAAGTATATATAAATGAAATTAATTTACACGGATGATGGAAAATAACAATATTCCTGTTGATTTTAGAGACATTTCCTAAACCTCAATAATCCACACCATTAACCCTGGCTTCCAAACGGCCACTAGGGGTCGCCAAAGCTTTACACAAGGTCATTAGGACTTCTTGACAACTTCAACTTTGGTATCGGATCTAGGTACTCTGTATCAGATCTCGGTACTCGGTATCAGATCTCTGTATGAGATCTGGGTACTCGGTATCAGATCTGGGTACTCGGTATCAGATCTGGGTACTTGGTATCAGATCTCGGTACTTGGTATCAGATCTCGGTACTCGTTATCAGATCTCGGTACTTGGTATCAGATCTAAGTACTCTGTATCAGATCTCGGTACTCGGTATCAGATCTGGGTACTCGGTACTAGATCTCGGTACTTGGTATCAGATCTAATTACTCGGTATCGGATCTGGGTACTCAGTATCAGATCTGGGTACTCGGTACTAGATCTCGGTACTTGGTATCAGATCTAATTACTCGGTATCGGATCTGGGTACTCGGTATCAGATCTCGGTACTCGGTATCAGATCTGGGTACTCGGTATCAGATCTGGGTACTTGGTATCAGATCTCGGTACTCGGTATCAGATCTGGGTACTCGGTACTAGATCTCGGTACTTGGTATCAGATCTAATTACTCGGTATCAGATCTGGGTACTCGGTACTAGATCTCGGTACTTGGTATCAGATCTAATTACTCGGTATCGGATCTGGGTACTCGGTACTAGATCTCGGTACTTGGTATCAGATCTAATTACTCGGTATCAGATCTGGGTACTCGGTACTAAATCTCGGTACTTGGTATCAGATCTAATTACTCGGTATCAGATCTGGGTACTCGGTACTAGATCTCGGTACTTGGTATCAGATCTAATTACTCAGTATCGGATCTGGGTACTCTGTATCAGATCTGGGTACTCGGTACTAGATCTCGGTACTTGGTATCATATCTAATTACTCGGTATCAGATCTGGGTACTTGGTATCAGATCTGGGTACTCTGTATCAGATCTGAGTACTTGGTATCGGCCAATATACAAGTTTGGGTATGGTAACCAGATCTCTACGACCTGGACCGAACCACTACCTGGAAAGTCCTTCAGAACATTTGAATGAAAATAAAACAATAATCATTTTAAAATCCTGTAAAGATTTGTTTCTGTTTTGCGAGACGCCGACGCTCACACAGGAAGTCTGTCCAGACCGATGGATGTACTGTTTATCTACTATCTAACCACCACGTATACAGGACACTTCTACTAAAACAAATGGACAGATACACTGAGATGGAGATGTTTTATACTGTTACCATTAGTTCTTTGTATACGTACCGCTGTTTATCTGTCGTTTCAGCTGATGTAGCATTAAAACCTGCGATAGCTCTCAGATCTTCTTTTAGCATGTTAGGTTTGATCGTCTTCTAACGGATCCAGGAGAGTCTGACCGTCGCCACGGTTACGAAACACTGTTTCCATGTGTTTTTTTTTATTGTCTTGCCACTATGAGTGACCTGTAAAATCCTTTTTTATTATTATTGTTATTATTATTATTATTATTCCTTAGCGGACTGAGTTTTCTTTAACTGTTTAAATATGAATGTCATCACCAAAGTTCTATTTTCTGTAGACCTTTTCTTCTTCTTCACTTTCTTGCCTTCGTTCTGGGTTCGGTTTTCAGGCCTTTCTGTATTTCTTTGCTTCTGTATCACATGACTATTTTCTAAGAAACCACCTTTACAATAAAACAAAATGTAAATGTGAAAATCACTTTGGTTGTCTTTTAATTAGCCCTGAGTCTGTAGTCCTGTTTGCTGACGTACTTACAGTTTAATTCCACTAGATGGCGATATAAGATATACAATCCAGTTGAAGTTGAGGATGATAGAGGGAGCAGATGAACAGATTCAAACTCATGTGTCTCATTGTTTCTTCAGTTGTGTAACTTTTTTTTTTCAGTTTCCAGATATGAACATTTTAACAGGAAGAATAAATCATAATAAATCATAATTACTAATATATTTAAAGGGACAATCATCAATTTGCACATTTTTTAGTCCTCAGTCCTTATCCTACATGTCCCAAAATGCAACTCAATAGCTTCCCCTGAAAGTAAAACGTGAAATTAATTTAAGTACGGATACCAGAAAATTCCAATGAAGTCTATTTAACTTCCTCATTGCATTGTTGTGCATTTAGTGTCTCCTAGATTAGATTTTAGAGTATTTATAAGCACATAACTCGTTTTTACATTTTCGTTTTAGGTTTGCTGTTTAAACGTAATTCTTCTGTGAATGCAGGCGTTTTGTGAGGTGCAGGTCTGAGTCCGTTTCAAGGTTCCTGTTCTCTGCTGAGGCCGAGGAGCTGCTGTCTGTGTTTATTCCGCCGGGGTGAAGCCATAATCCCTGAAACCAGCTCCCGCTCCAACAGAGGGACTGTTTGTAGATCTGATGCCCAAAGTAAGGAGCAGGAGCTGCATGAGGAGCAGATTGAGGAGGAGGAGACGCCCAGAATGACTTTCACTTAGGTGAGTACGAGAACGCAAGAAAGAGTACAAACTATTCACCTATACTATATCACCTTTTCTTTTGTCGTCTCCCTGCCTCCTTTCTAACCTGTCTCACCTGTGCCTGGTCGTCTCCTCGCCTCCTTTCTAACCTGTCTCACCTGTACCTGGTCGTCTCCCCGCCTCCTTTCTAACCTGTCTCACCCTTGCCTGGTCGTCTCCCCGCCTCCTTTCTAACCTGTCTCACCTGTGCCTGGTCGTCTCCTCGCCTCCTTTCTAACCTGTCTCACCTGTACCTGGTCGTCTCCCCGCCTCCTTTCTAACCTGTCTCACTCTTGCCTGGTCGTCTCCCCGCCTCCTTTCTAACCTGTCTCACCTGTGCCTGGTCGTCTCCCCGCCTCCTTTCTAAACTGTCTCACCTGTGCCTGGTCGTCTCCCCGCCTCCTTTCTAACCTGTCTCACCTGTGCCTGGTCGTCTCCCCGCCTCCTTTCTAACCTGTCTCACCTTTGCCTGGTCGTCTCCTCGCCTCCTTTCTAACCTGTCTCACCTGTGCCTGGTCGTCTCCCCGCCTCCTTTCTAACCTGTCTCACCCTTGCCTGGTCGTCTCCCCGCCTCCTTTCTAACCTGTCTCACCTGTGCCTGGTCGTCTCCCCGCCTCCTTTCTAAACTGTCTCACCTGTGCCTGGTCGTCTCCCCGCCTCCTTTCTAACCTGTCTCACCTGTGCCTGGTCGTCTCCCCGCCTCCTTTCTAACCTGTCTCACCTGTGCCTGGTCGTCTCCTCGCCTCCTTTCTAACCTGTCTCACCTGTACCTGGTCGTCTCCCCGCCTCCTTTCTAACCTGTCTCACCTGTGCCTGGTTGTCTCCTCGCCTCCTTTCTAACCTGTCTCACCTGTGCCTGGTCGTCTCCCCGCCTCCTTTTTAACCTGTCTCACCTGTGCCTGGTTGTCTCCTCGCCTCCTTTCTAACCTGTCTCACCTGTGCCTGGTCGTCTCCCCGCCTCCTTTTTAACCTGTCTCACCTGTGCCTGGTCGTCTCCCCGCCTCCTTTCTAACCTGTCTCACCCTTGCCTGGTCGTCTCCCCGCCTCCTTTCTAACCTGTCTCACCCTTGCCTGGTCGTCTCCCCGCCTCCTTTCTAACCTGTCTCACCTGTGCCTGGTCGTCTCCCTGCCTCCTTTCTAACCTGTCTCACCTGTGCCTGGTCGTCTCCCTGCCTCCTTTCTAACCTGTCTCACCTGTGCCTGGTCGTCTCCCCGCCTCCTTTCTAACCTGTCTCACCTGTGCCTGGTCGTCTCCCCGCCTCCTTTCTAACCTGTCTCACCTGTGCCTGGTCGTCTCCCCGCCTCCTTTCTAACCTGTCTCACCTGTGCCTGGTCGTCTCCCCGCCTCTTTTCTAACCTGTCTCACCTGTGCCTGCTTGAACTCCTTAGATGTTGCAGTGAAACGGCCGCCTGTTTAAGGTTTAATGTGCAGAACAATGAGACATTAAGTGTTATGAAGTCAGCCCACATATCACGGGTAAAGGAGGCCTATGAATTATGAATGCCAGATGAATTACAGAAGCTTTTTATCTTCTAATAATCAATATTGAATGATGTTTTGCAGCAGTTGGGTTGTGGGTATATCATCTTTCAGCTCATACAGCGAGAGCAACAATTAAGACACTTTCGGTGTCAAAGCGAGTGTCAGGGGTTGTGACGGTCGTCATGGTGATACCTGCAGTCAGTTCCCTGAGACTGAAAAGGTATTTCATAAAGACGTGGAGCAGCTAAAGAATAATTTAACATCTCTGACACCACAGACTCGTGTCATGACCCTGCAGCACTTCTAGAGAAAGATTTCAAATATATCAAATTCAACACGAAATAAATGGAAGGAAATGTGTGCCCATGAATTATGACTTTTTGTGTTTTTTAATATTTCACTACCAGCGAGACCAACAACATCAATGAGACCAACAAGACCAAAAAACTGTAAAAAGGTTCAGGTGTTTCCAGACAGATTTCAACAGTACGATAAAGCTATATATAAGATCGTGTCATCCTCAAAATATTTGTATTTTTATACAAAAATACTAAGTATTTTCTGTATGCATGGGGGTCCAAGTATTCCGTATTTAGTGAATTTCACTACGTTTTGTTTCTTCGTCTGAACAGGAAGTGTGGGAGTTTAATGAAGAGCGGAGGACCTTGAGATGATCGCTGCCCACGAGAGGTTCACCCAAACCGGCCGGACTAAACGCCACCGAGATCAGAGTCCAACGCCCCGGGTGGAGAGGGAGGAGGGCCCACATGGAAGCTAGGAACCTAAGGCTACTCCATTACCCAGCATGCTCTTGGCTGTCTGATAAGATAAGGGGAAAAAATCATGTCTGAAATCACTCACTCATTCACAATGTGTTCCAGTAGTTTTGCAAACAACGATGTATTTTCTGTCGTTAGGTGTAAATGTAAAACCTCATCTCCAAAACCACCAGACCAGACCAGACGGGCAACAGGTAAGGTCTTCTCTCTGCTGGCCACCAGGAGGCGACTCCTCTCTGGTTGTATAGAAGTCTATGAGAAAATGGTCCTACTTCTCCCTGCTGGCCACCAGGGGGCGACTCCTCTCTGGTTGTATAGAAGTCTATGAGAAAATGGTCCTACTTCTCTCTGCTGGCCACCAGGGGGCGACTCCTCTCTGGTTGTATAGAAGTCTATGAGAAAATGGTCCTACTTCTCTCTGCTGGCCACCAGGGGGCGACTCCTCTCTGGTTGTATAGAAGTCTATGAGAAAATGGTCCTACTTCTCCCTGCTGGCCACCAGGGGGCGACTCCTCTCTGGTTGTATAGAAGTCTATGAGAAAATGGTCCTACTTCTCTCTGCTGGCCACCGGGGGCGACTCCTCTCTGGTTGTATAGAAGTCTATGAGAAAATGGTCCTACTTCTCTCTGCTGGCCACCAGGGGGCGACTCCTCTCTGGTTGTATAGAAGTCTATGAGAACATGGTCCTACTTCTCTCTGCTGGCCACCAGGGGGCGACTCCTCTCTGGTTGTATAGAAGTCTATGAGAAAATGGTCCTACTTCTCTCTGCTGGCCACCAGGGGGCGACTCCTCTCTGGTTGTATAGAAGTCTATGAGAAAATGGTCCTACTTCTCTCTGCTGGCCACCAGGGGGCGACTCCTCTCTGGTTGTATAGAAGTCTATGAGAAAATGGTCCTACTTCTCTCTGCTGGCCACCAGGGGGCGACTCCTCTCTGGTTTTATAGATGTCTATGAGAAAATGGTCCTACTTCTCTCTTGATGTATTATCTCAGTAAACATTGTAAACATGAGTTTATGGTCTCAATCTCTAGTTTCAAGTCGTCTTCAGTCCAGCATGATGTTCATTTAGTACATTAGGGTCCATTTAGAGTCCACCAGGGGCGGGGCTTACCTGCTGACATGTCTCTACCAATGCTAGTTAGCTACTAAAATGACTTTAACACTTAGCTGTATATTTGCTGCAGCTCTCCAGTAATTACATAGGAGGTTCCAGTAAAATAGATGTAGGTCTGATCCTCGAGGTCCAGCGAGGACTATGTTCACATGCGTATGCAGCTCCCTCCGGGTGACGCTTCCCTGCAGAGAGTCCCTCCTTCATTATTCAGGGGTTCTGTCCCAGCATGCTCTCTGCCTCACAGTCCTCACGGTCCCAGCGGGTTCGGTGTTATCGAGTTAAAGTCGTCGGCGCCTGTGGACACCCTGGGAGCTCACGGTCGCTCCGATTCACCAGCAGACTTTAAAAATGAATGCTCTCATCTACAAAGTCAAGCTATTCTTTGGCAGCGCTTCACGGCTGTTAAAGAAACATACATGTGGACCTTTCCCTCAGGGAGCTGCAGCATCCATGAAGCAGGTGATTCTCCATGAATTAATGATACCAACGTTCACATTACCTTCATTCCACCCGGAGATCACAAACAAGAGAGCATTGATCTCCTCAGAGCTGCCATTAGCATGCCCAAGCAGAGTGTGTGTCTGTGTGTGTGTGTCTGTGTGTGTGTGTGTGTGTGTGTGTGTGTCTGTGTGTGTGTGTGTGTGTGTGTCTGTGTGTGTGTGTGTGTGTGTGTCTGTGTGTGTGTGTGTGTGTCTGTGTGTGTGTGTGTGTCTGTGTGTGTGTGTGTGTGTGTGTCTGTGTGTGTGTCTGTGTGTGTGTGTGTGTGTGTGTGTGTCTGTGTGTGTGTGTGTGTGTGTGTGTGTGTGTCTGTGTGTGTGTGTGTGTGTGTGTGTGTGTGTGTGAGTGTGTGTGTGTGTGTCTGTGTGTGTGTGTGTGTGTGTGTGTGTGTGTGTCTGTGTGTGTGTGTGTGTGTGTGTGTCTGTGTGTGTGTGTGTGTGTGTGTGTGTGTGTCTGTGTGTGTGTGTGTGTGTGTGTGTGTGTCTGTGTGTGTGTGTGTGTGTGTGTGTGTGTGTATCATAGCTGATAGCCGTTGGAATCCCATTGGTGGTGATGTGGTTGCAGACTAAGTGATTTTGTTTTCTACCGTTTCAACTAAGTGCTTCTTACTGGTGGGCCGGTCTCAATACTAAACCCATATTACTCCCATATTAGACCCCTCCCCCTCCCTTTTTAGGACCCCCCCCCCTCCCCTCTGGTAACGAGCTAATAAGACACATACATTCACTCCCTCCTGAAGGCCTCAAAACACCAGGGATTGTTTATATATATATATATATGTATATACATATATATATATATGTATATATATATATGTATATGTATATATATGTATATATATATATATATATATATATATATATATATACATATACATATATATATATATGTATATACATATATATATATATATATATGTATATGTATATATATGTATATATATATATATATATATATATATATATATATATAGAGGCGATCAAACGTGTATTGAAGTAGACGCGGAGCGTAAAAATATTCACACATACTGAAAGAATTTACAGTTCATCATAGTTCAAAAAACACCCACCTACCGCCGTCCAGACAGGAAGGAAGTGGTGAATTTGTAAAGCCCGCCTCTAGGTTGATCTGATTGGCTGCCTGGGTCAAGCGTGACGTTGTGAATATTTTTGAACTCTTATGTGAGACAAAACGTATAGGAAAAGTATTTTTTTGTTGGCGACACATCCACTCTTTCCAGTCTGACCTTTCACAATAAGAGCCCAGACGTATTCACACAGTGTAACTGTGTACCAGAGGCATATTCACTCAGAGCCATCTCATTAATGGAAACCTGGCAGGACTCAAATCTATGCTATCTATTGCTAAGGCTCACTGCCGGCATGAGTAGATTTCAGGTGAAATACTGGAGGTTTTGCATTTTCCTGTCTGTCTCCAACAGTGTAGAAAGCCTTCAGCTTCGGTTGATCTGACTCGTTTTGGCCTGTTGGATCAACTTAAGAAAAAGCTCAAATGAACAAATCAACAAACAGTAATGAGACTTGGCCGTGTTTGGGATGCATTCTGAAGGTGTTGACGGTGCTTCTCAGCTCACAGTGAAGGATTGAATGGACCATCTCTGGCTGGTTGGGTGTTGGATGTTGGATGCCGTGTCTTTAGTGATCCGTTAAAAGCAGGAATGAATAAAACGGTACGAAGCAACAGTGTGTGGGAGTGTATTGAAATTCTCTGGAACACCTACACGTCTGCATAGCAGGATCATCAACCTAACGAGGGCATCCGAACACCAACACCTCCCTGCAGCTCGTCTCCCAAATCAACACGGCCACGCCGTTAGTGATACTTAAAGAGGAAACGTTGTCACGGAGACATATTCCTGCTTTTATTTGACTCCGAGGTCTGCAGAGATGGAAACGTGTCTCTCAGAGAATCCTGGATGGAAACCAGCAGCAGAGCAAAGTGACACGAGGTCGACGGAGAATCAATATTAACAGGAAAGAAAAGGAGGAGGAAGGAAAGAAGCTCATGCCAGTTCTCTCATTTGATCCTTCCTCGCTTTCCCTGAACCTTTTCAATCTGTCATGAATAATATGAGAGAGAGAGAGAGAGAGAGAGAGAGAGAGAGAGAGAGAGAGAGAGAGAGAGAGAGAGATTCAGCTGCAATAAAACATTTTACATTTCTGTCAAAAAACATCTCGGCTAATAAATCACAAGACTTAAAACATGTGTTATGTTCATTTAGTACATGATGGTCCATTTAGAGTCCAACAGACCAGCAAGCAGGGGATGCTTTAGGGGGCGGGGCTTACCTGCTGATTGACAGGTCGCTACCAATGCTAGTTAGCTACTAAGATAACTTTAACACTTAGCTGTGAAGTTGAACCTTGAATTATAGAAGCTAACTTTGTTAGCAGCTTCACACCAGAATCCACATGGATCCAGATCCAGTAAGGGTGCTGGTCTGCTGCTTGTGTTCATCAGATCCACCCGTCGCTCCTCCACAGTCCCAATATGGTCACTTCCTTCACAAAAACATCTTGGAGTAATGCTTCAAAAGTGTGGGAGTGAGGAGAGGAAATGTTGAGTATTTCTTGGTGTATTCGCTGACGACGGAACGATTTACTCGACACTCACAGCTTTCAGTTTAAATGTCTCCTGCTTTGTCATTACTTCCACTTCCACGGAAATCTTATTACATTATTTAATGACATAATGAGATGAAGATGCATCTGCATTTCTGTCTCCACGCTCGTTTGTTTGAGTGTTCATCCTGCTGTAGTGTTCATGTTTCCTCGTGTGTTGGAATGAAATATGTAGAGTCTGTTTCCAGGTAACCGCTGCTATTTAACAGGAAACGCTTGTAAACGATGCTCCCAGTTTGTTCTGGTTTGAATGTTTTATTGCTCTGAGTTTACGCCTGTTAGCAACATGACACAACAATCCTCGTAGATGTACATGCTAGATGCTAACCGCAGAAACCTTGAAGTCCCTTCAAGTTTTCCCGTTAGCAAAGTTGCAACTTTTTTTCTCCGAGTATTGCCCCCCTCTCTCGGCTTGTTTTTATTTATTTTTTTATTTCGTCACGTGGGAAAATAGCATTTTTAAAAACGTATACGTATTTTGACCAAGGATTTGAACATTTGGTTTTGAACACACGATATAAAAACCTAAAAAAGTAAATAATAACTTTTAACCGTCACATAGAAGCCCAGCGGCCTTTGACAGCAGCAGAACTGATTTCACATCAGTTTCTTTGCAGCAGATAATAGAAGTGTTGCCTGCAGGAGAAGCCGCTCAGACATTTAGATGTTTTCAAGAGGTTCAAAGAAGATGAAGACGAAGACGAAATAATCCACACGGCATCACACACCTCCACATAGTGCTCTGCTTCGGCCTTTGACCCACAAATTGCCTTCGAGAGCTCCTTGGGAGTAAACGAGGTGAACAACTCGCCTCCACCGCCGGGTCACGAGGAGTCGGATTTCATCCACGATGTGTCTCCGCCGACGCCCCCTCTTCCTTCCTACGCCGGCAGCATAAATACCATGTCTGCTCAGTTTCATCATCATGGCGGCGGCGGCGGCGGCGGTGCTGGTGCCGGCGGTCCTCAGCTCCCATGGTGCCTTTGTGCACTCTGGAAAAATTGGAGCGTCATCCCATCGTGTTCTCGTCGTCCTCTCAACCCGAAGACCAGGAAGACTCCCTCAATGGGTTCATGCCATTTTTGTTCTCTGAACATTTTCTTCTCATTTCTTCTTCATGTGATTTTAACAGCGTGGCGGTTGTTAGGGGTCAAAGGGCGAGCTCGCCTCTTATTCATCGTCCTCTATGAGGCTTAAAAACTGGAAAGTTCTTTAAACCTGAGAAGATAAAACTCGCTCTCAGGCGCTCAGTAGACCATTTCATAGATGATTATTATCATAACTCAATGCTCATCTATGTATTTATATATATATATAAATAATAAGTATAATATATATATATATACACACAGCTAACGTTGGTGCGTTTGATGAGAAAACCCGTTTGGTCCAGGTTTCACGATGTAGGTCAGCGACTGAGTTCATCACCTGCTGATCTCCGCGGTGCGTTCACCTGCAGGATAACACCGTCGGTTATTTCCCCTCAGGAGTCGGTGGAGACCAAAGCGGAGGGAAAGTGGAGTGAATCTACATCTCTCTTCTTTTTAAAATCCTGGCTGCCTTAACGATCCCGACTCTCCGCTGCTTGTCATGCGGGCTGCTTTTGGAAACTGATTTTTTTTTTTTGTGCTGTATTGTAATGCGATACGTCGTACACACTCACACACGTCTTCGCCTTCAGGCGTCTCGTCCACGCCGAGGTGTGTGTTGTCAGAAACTCTCCGTGGATCTTCCAATCACAGCAGTCTGTCGGGAGTCTCACAGCACAGGTGTGTGTGTGTGTGTGTGTGTGTGTGTGTGTCTGATTCAATCATCCCCCAGCTCATATCTCACACTTCTTCCCACAAAAACATCCAAGCTATGTATAGAAATATTTATTAATCACATCTTGAATGGACAACTCACACAGTCCGCCTTAAGTTTGTGATGCATCGGGTGTTTTTTTACGGATTAGTTGCTCACGACAGAAGACGGGTTTAAAGATGACTCTCGGGAGAAAAGAAACGGATGCATGCACTGAAGAACACAGGAGGAACATAAACGATAGCGGCATTAATCTGAAGGAATCCCAGCTTATTAAAAGGACCGCAGGGTGTGGTCTAAATAAGTAATGTAGTCCCATTAGGGTCAGAGTTCATGGTCGATTTAAGGCAAAGGAACGACTAATTATGGGCGACTTGATTGTGATTTTTTGGTTCCATGTTAACTTTTATAAAGAAGGCTTTCTGAAGAGTTCAGACCTGCATCTGCAACGCTGTCCTAAACCAGAACCTCCTTTGAATCAGAAGCCAAAAATCTCCCGACTACATTTACATGCTAGTCCACATTTCTGATCGGGAAGAAACGCACGTTAAAATCATTACGAACGACTTGTTTAGATACTTTTAGAAATGCAGAAATATCCCAAAACTCCGACCTTTTCAAGGAGTGTAGAGGGAAGTCGAGTCCAGGACCGGTTGGTTGGTCGAGTCCAGGACCTTACGGTCAAGTCCAGGACCTTACGGTCAAGTCCAAGACTGGTCGGTCAAGTCCAGGACTGTACGGTCAAATCCAGGACCGTACGGTCAAGTCCAGGACCTTACGTTCAAGTCCAGGATTGATTGGTCAGTCAAGTCCAGGACCGGTCGGTCAAGTCCAGGACCTTACAGCCAAGTCCAGGACCGGTCGGTCAAGTCCAGGACCGGTTGGTTGGTCAAGTCCAGGACCGGTCGGTCAAGTCCAGGACCGGTTGGTTGGTCGAGTCCAGGACCTTACGGTCAAGTCCAGGACCAGTCGGTCAAGTCCAAGACTGGTCGGTCAAGTCCAGGACTGTACGGTCAAATCCAGGACCGTACGGTCAAGTCCAGGACCAGTCGGTCAAGTCCAAGACTGGTCGGTCAAGTCCAGGACTGTACGGTCAAATCCAGGACCGTACGGTCAAGTCCAGAACCGTACTGTCAAGTCCAGGATTGGTTGGTTGGTCAAGTCCAGGACCGTAGGGTCAAGTCCAGGACCGGTCGGTGGAGATCAGCAGACTCCGCCCCCTTTTTGCCAGAGAACCAGTGTTTGCTTTATTTTGACCACACCCCGTTTAACAGTTTAACATGCAGGAAATAAACACGTCATGTTCCTCCTGTTCTGTGTTCAGGAAAACTTCCACGACAACGTCCGACAGCCGGAACACCGTCTCACTCCTTCCTGCGTCTTTAAACGAACTCATCACTCACAAATCACAAAGTTACAGCTTCACACGTCGGCCGAGGACTTAAGACTCTTTTTTTTTTTGGTCCACAAACTGCATTGAGTTAAAAAAAGAAGAAAAGCTTGACCTGCTGTTGGATAAAAAGATAACCTCATCTCCTGGAATGTAGTTAAGTGTGGTGAAGACACGAGAGGAAGTTAAGGTGGTCCGCTTTCAGCCATCTCCATCGTATATACCTGCAGACGTGTGTGTGTGTGTGTGTGTGTCGTCATGGCGACGGTGGTGTCTTCAGGGAGTTGGTGGACCCTCCTTGGCTTCCGGTCCCCGTCGCCGTCTGCCCGACCCACTGGACCCACAGAGAGAGAATGAATGGGATTAGGACCACCGTAGGAGCGGTTCATAAAGTGGCAAATTCATTACGATGCTAACAACCGTAACTTAGCTACGCATTTCTTTATCCCAACGTGTGACAGCGCTTCGTTAAGGTCCTTAGGGTGATGATGTTGATGTTATTGTTGCTTTTATTCATACGAGGCCATGTTGTCATCTTATGGGTGTTTATTGATCGGGGCGGTTGGGCTAACATGCTAGCGGTAGCTTTCACTTGTTGTCATAGCAACAGCAAACAAGTTGATTGGTTCTCCTAAGACCGGATGTTTGCTGTTGCTATGACAACACAGGTTGGAGGTTGGATCACAAACCACGTCAACGGACGCGTCCCGAGAGCGCCCCCTGCAGGGCGTCTTCCCATCAATCAACCACTCAGTCATGTGACAGAGACCGAGCTTCCAGCGTTCTTTACTTCCTTCACTTTCCACTTCCACTGTGTGTGTGTGTGTGTGTGTGTGTGTGTGAGTGTGTGTGTGTGTGTGAGTGTGTGTGTGTGTGTGTGTGTGTGTGTGTGAGTGTGTGTGGTGTGTGTGTGTGTGTGTGTGTGTGTGAGTGTGTGTGTGTGTGTGTGTGTGTGTGTGTGTGTGTGTGTGTGTGTGTGTGTGTGTGTGTGTGTGTGTGTGTGTGTGTGTGTGTGTGTGTGTGTGTGTGTGTGTGTGTGTGTGTGTGTGTGTGTGTGTCAGGTTGCCTCGGGACGTTCCATGTGTCTCTTTTAAAGAAACATAAATAAGCCATTAGTCTGGATCTCAGGCCTTTACTGCTTTAGTCCGGTGCTTCTGCTAATGGCCACAGGTGAGCCTTGACTAGTGTGTGTGTGTGTGTGTGTGTGTGTGTGTGTGTTTAAGCGTGATACAAAATGCCCTCGAGACGCCATGAGAGCTCTTCTCTTCGTTCTTTGCCCGTATCGAGGTCACCATCCTCTCAGTGACGGCTGATTCATTTACTTCTGCAGCTTAATGCAGAGCTATAATCATTTGCAACCACCATCATAATAATAATTATAATAATTATAATAATATGTCGGTTTTATAAAGCTCTTTCCCAGATTTGATTCGGTTTCTGAGTTTCTGTGGGGGGGGGACTCCCTATGGACCTGGACTTTAGTTTTGGACTCTGGAGACGTTTTACATGAACAACAAACTAAATAAAACACTCAAGGAAAGAAGAAGAAGAAGAAGAAGAGGTCCTCGTTAAAGGTTCTCTTTGTGTCATTCAAGCATTAAAATTGCAGAAAGCAGTTATTTGCTCTGTGAAGATATGAAGGCGGTGTTTATGGGTTATCTAACGTCAGAATGGTAACGTTATAAGACTGCAGCTACGTTCTCTTTGTAACTTCTGGAGTCTGAATCATGGTGAAGCCTCGGATGTCTGGAGAAGCTTCAGCGAGTCTGAACGGTGAAATAATCCACATAGATGCTCGTTAAACGCCCGTCGGCCTGATTCTACATGGAAATGTCATTAAGGTAGAAGATGAGTTCATTAGAGAAACGCGAGCGTCAGCAGACCTCCTACGCTAACATAACGATGTCTAGAGAGGCTTCGCTAACAAGCGGCATCCATTACTTCTACCAGCTGAGCCGGGCTCGGCTGCTAATTCGCCGCTGAGAGGCGTCACATTCAGCCGCTATGATGCGTTTTATCTTTGGACTCCTTCAGCTGAATAACGATAGATTTAGCTCTGACAGCTGACATAAATTTACATGAATCAGTCCGGCATCTGCTTTAGCTCGCTGGTTTTTTCCTTTTAATGAGTGAGGGCAGTGATTCAGAAATGGAAGCAGTGAACGCCACCTCGCTGGTCTCTGACGGATGCCTCTGTGGTGGCAACACAAGTCGGGTTATGCATTTCTGTTATGTAATTGTTTTTATCCCTTTTATCACTCTAAAACCTAAAAATGAATATTCGTGGCAACATGAGATGATGAGTCTCGTTTGTATTTCTGATTTTTTTTCAGGATTTTGAGCAAAGACTTCTACTACCGTAATATGCAACCTTTCTTGTATCTAATTTTGTATGTTTTGAGTTGAAATGTGCTTTCTTAACCCAATAATGAGTCTGATAATGCTGAGGGGGTCGATTTCGAGTCCAGACCAGGAGGTGACCTCTGGTTCTGAAAAATGAAGCCAATGCTGAAGTGCTTCAAACTTCCCATTTGGAGTCAAACCGACCAGGAAGACTTGAGTGTGTTTTACAAACAACCCAAAAATATAATTTGATTTCTCTCTAGCACGCTCACCTCCTCTTGAATGTTTGCAAACGTCAAAAGGAAAGTGAGATTTTCCGCGTTGTAAACCTGAACATAGTTATGCTCCCCCAGAGCTATATGATATAATTTGGTTTGGACATACAGTTTCCCCTGAGGATGAACCGTATATCACGTCTATAGAGCATCATCATTGACCAACATTTTTTGTTTGGCAGAACTTTCCTTTATTATACCAACTAAACATGAACCCCCATTTGCCTCGACTGTACCAAGCACTAGCATGCTAACATGCTAACATGAAACTCAGATGATACCTGCTAAACATCAGAATGTTAGCATTGTTGACATTAGCATTTAGCACCAAGCATGCTAGCGTGGCTGTAGACTCGTTAGATGATGCTACAGACTTTACTCTTCATCCAGGAGTGTATCGGTTGGACCAACACACACAGCGGGTCGTGTACCTCTATGAGCGGGTGCCAGTGGGCGATGGGTTTCCGTGGGTAGCTCAGCATCTCGCTCCAGTGGTCTCGGCCCAGGCTCTCGGCCTCATTGCCCACCCTGCAGACCCCGATCACCTCGTTGTGTCCGACCCTGCAGGACGGACAGAACAGAACATGGAGACTCCAACGTGGTGCATGTGGTGTACGTAGCTAGCATACCAACCGATCATAGTCCATGACGGCGATGAGCAGGCTGATCTGGTCGATGTTCTCGGGAGGAACGTCAAACACCATGGCTTCATTGTAAACCGGGTTCAGAGTGTTGCGCTTGGTGGAGGTCTTCCTCTTCTTCAGCCTCCGGCCTTCGCACATCAGAGACACTTTCACGTACGGATCTGGAGGATCGAGAACGTGGTGGATTCAGTGAGGAAGCCTCGGTGTGGAAGGCTATTAAACAAACCTACCTGAAGCTCCGGTGATGTCCATGGCTTTGAGATTTCTGGCTTTGATCATGGTGATGGTGAGGCGGCCGGCCGTGGGGAGATAGCACAGCGAGAACATCAGCTCTCCGAGGTCCACGTTGTCCTGGAGAGAAATATCAGAAATATTGGTGTTCATCCTCGTGGGAAACACTGGATTAGTCATGAGAAATGACAAAACACTCCCAGTTTGTTGTTTGAATTAATTTGCCATGTGCGATGTGACCATTGCGCAAGCGTAGATCGCGATGCCTTCACCCGGTTGTCTGCACATGCAAGCTCAAACATCGGCTGCAGAATCCTTTCAAAATCTCAAACAGCGGCACTTTTCCAACCAAACAAAACCACGTATCTTGCTGGATGTTGAAGCTTGAGGAAGAAATAACTTTGGTGCAAAGTGGGTTGAGGTTTAGTTGAGTAAAATAAAACCGAAGGCATATTAAAACATGCTCCACGCCTGTGACACCTCCAGTAGATAAAAAGAAAGAACATGAAATCCCTGTTTTTAATCACATCTACCGCGACAGCATGACTCATCATGAATCAAGCCGTTACAGGAATGTCATTTTAAATGGTTTTGGATGTTTTTCTAGCGTCTCTAAGTCCGTCCGCTGGTTAAACTTGTGGATTCTGGGTTAGTGTGGAACTGGTTTCTGTCTTGCTGTGAGAACCTCTCTGCTTTCACAACCGATTCAGGTTCTCCTCCCAATTAACACGTCTGAAAATAACCTGCGATGCTGTGAACGCAAGTGTTTATGAGACACGAGCACAAACAAAGTTTCCTGCAGCGGAAACTATCATTTCAAGGTTTTTATGCTTTCTCCCACACACACACACACACGCACACACACACACACATCCCTGTGATCAAATCTTTAAAAGAGATAAGATTTGACTACATTTGGATGGAACATAATGGGAACATGACGATTGGTCATGTTCTCCCAGAGACCAACATTCCCCCAACCTGTTCTCATTCAATCAGGACCCCTTGGCATTAAGTTGAGGCAACTACAAGGACCTTGGTAACCTGGGAACATAGGACCTTGGTAACCTGGTAACATAGGACCTTAGAGGACCCTGGGAACATAGGACCTTGGTAACCTGGTAACATAGGACCTTGGTAACCTGGGAACATAGGACCTTAGAGGACCCTGGCAACAAAGGACCTTGGTAACCTTGGTAACATAGGACCTTGGTAACCTGGTAACATAGGACCTTGGTAACCTGGGAACATAGGACCTTAGAGGACCCTGGGAACATAGGACCTTGGTAACCTGGGAACATAGGACCTTAGAGGACCCTGGGAACATAGGACCTTGATAACCTGGGAACATAGGACCTTAGAGGACCCTGGGAACATAGGACCTTGGTAACCTGGGAACATAGGACCTTGGTTACCTGGTAACATAGGACCTTAGAGGACCCTGGCAACAAAGGACCTTGGTAACCTGGTAACATAGGACCTTGGTAACCTGGTAACAAAGGACCTTGGTAACCTGGGAACATAGAACCTTAGAGGAACCTGGGAACATAGGACCTTGGTAACCTGGGAACAAAGGACCTTGGTAACCTGGGAACATAGAACCTTAGAGGAACCTGGGAACATAGGACCTTGGTAACCTGGTAACATAGGACCTTGGTAACCTGGGAACATAGGACCTTGATAACCTGGGAACATAGGACCTTGGTAACCTGGTAACATAGGACATTGGTAACCTGGGAACATAGGACCTTAGAGGACCCTGGGAACATAGGACCTTGGTAACCTGGGAACATAGGACCTTAGAGGACCCTGGGAACATAGGACCTTGGTAACCTGGGAACATAGGACCTTAGAGGACCCTGGGAACATAGGACCTTGATAACCTGGGAACATAGGACCTTAGAGGACCCTGGGAACATAGGACCTTGGTAACCTGGGAACATAGGACCTTGGTAACCTGGGAACATAGGACCTTGGTTACCTGGTAACATAGGACCTTAGAGGACCCTGGCAACAAAGGACCTTGGTAACCTGGTAACATAGGACCTTGGTAACCTGGTAACAAAGGACATTGGTAACCTGGGAACAAAGGACCTTGGTAACCTGGGAACATAGGACCTTAGAGGAACCTGGGAACATAGGACCTTGGTAACCTGGGAACATAGGACCTTAGAGGACCCTGGGAACATAGGACCTTAGAGGACCCTGGGAACATAGGACCTTGGTAACCTGGGAACATAGGACCTTAGAGGACCCTGGCAACAAAGGACCTTGGTAACCTGGGAACATAGGACCTTGGTAACCTGGGAACATAGGACCTTAGAGGACCCTGGGAACATAGGACCTTGGTAACCTGGGAACATAGGACCTTGGTAACCTGGGAACATAGGACCTTGGTTACCTGGTAACATAGGACCTTAGAGGACCCTGGCAACAAAGGACCTTGGTAACCTGGTAACATAGGACCTTGGTAACCTGGTAACAAAGGACATTGGTAACCTGGGAACAAAGGACCTTGGTAACCTGGGAACATAGGACCTTAGAGGAACCTGGGAACATAGGACCTTGGTAACCTGGGAACATAGGACCTTAGAGGACCCTGGGAACATAGGACCTTAGAGGACCCTGGGAACATAGGACCTTGGTAACCTGGGAACATAGGACCTTAGAGGACCCTGGCAAAAAAGGACCTTGGTAACCTGGGAACATAGGACCTTGGTAACCTGGTAACATAGGACCTTGGTAACCTGGGAGCAAAGGACCTTGGTAACCTGGGAACATAGGACCTTAGAGGAACCTGGGAACATAGGACCTTGGTAACCTGGGAACATAGGACCTTAGAGGAACCTGGGACCTTAGAGGACCCTGGGAACATAGGACCTTGGTAACCTTGGTAACATAGGACCTTAGAGGAGCCTGGGAACAAAGGACCTTGGTAACCTTGGTAACATAGGACCTTAGAGGACCCTGGGAACATAGGACCTTGATAACCTGGTAACATAGGACCTTAGAGGACCCTGGGAACAGGATGATGGGAACCCATATGTGGGTGTGGTTCCAGCTGTTTCAGCATCTGTGAATACAACTCATTGAAGTTGAACAGACACAGTTGCGGAGCAGGTTTTAAACATGACTGTGTGCTTGAATGTGTTCTGTCTGATCTGTGAGTAAAACATACGGTGTTAGTGATGTTGCTCTTAGTCAGAATAAACCAATCAGACAGGAAGCCTAAAGGTCACATGTGCTGGTTATACAGGGAAATCATTGTATCCCTGAGACATCAATATGTGCTCCTTCTGAT
This sequence comes from Chelidonichthys spinosus, assembly GCA_029853015.1. Lineage (NCBI taxonomy): Eukaryota > Metazoa > Chordata > Actinopteri > Perciformes > Triglidae > Chelidonichthys > Chelidonichthys spinosus. Next base: position 1,514,467 of record CM056825.1, on the reverse strand, counting down.
GCTGATTAGGATTAATTATAGACACACACACACACACACTAGGATGCCACTGGGTCTTCTGTTCAAAATCATTGAAAATCAAATTGAATAAATTGAGTTGATTCATCACAGATGTCAGCAGCTACACGCCTGCAAGCACGAAAACACACACACACACACACGCACATACACGCACACACGCACACACACACACACACACACACACACACACACACACACCACACACGCACACACGCACACACACACACACACACACCATACACACACACACACACAACACACACACACACACACACAAGTACACGCACACACACACACACGCACACACACTGCACACACACACTACACGACACAGCACACACACACACACACACACACACACACACACACACACACACGCACATACACGCACACACGCACACACACACACACACACACACACGCACACACACACATCCCATCCAAGAAGAGTTGTCCACCTCTGACACAACATCATTGTTGTACTTTGAGCCTCGTGGGTTAACGATGTACAGCTGAGATGTCAAACACTCACACACACGCACACACACACACACACACACACACGCACACACGCACATACACGTACACATGCACTCTCGCAGCACACTCAGGTTTTTCCGACTCGTAGAGTGCCACTCGTTCACGACTCTTCTCAGCACTCAAATCAGGCCTGCGGTCGGTATGATGGTCACTTGTGTTCAGCCAATGAAATTAGGAAGCTCTAAAGTGAGAGAGAGAGAGAGAGAGAGAGAGAGTGTGTGAGAGAGAGAGGACCGTCCATCTTCTCGTGTTATAATACCGACACCTTCTCTCCCTCAGGAGGTTTTATCCACAAGCCTCTCCTGCTGTCTTTAATCACAAGTTCAGCCCAACTCCATCTCTCTCTCTTCTATATCTCCCTATATGTGCTTTGAATGTGCGTTGCTTCTTGAAAACACTCATGCAGCATAGAGAGCAGCATTTATTCATGACCTGCTGTTGTTACCTCCGTCACTGAACCTGTGAATTCCCTATTCTTAGCCCCGTTTTTGCACTTTTCATGCTAATTTAACGGCCTTATGTCAAACTAGCGTCGGGTTTGTGTCCTTTCAGCATCCTCTCATCTGTACGGTATATCAGGTCCAATGTAGGAAGAAAAAAAATGAGCCGAGAGGGGGGATCGATATTCTGAGAAGAAAATTTGCGAGTTTATAAATATATATAACCGATATAAACCAGTTGCTTGGTTCCTCTAAGACCGGATGTTTGTCGTTGCTATGACATCAAGTGAAAGCTACTGCTAGCATCTTAGCCCAACCGTCCCGATCAATAAACACCCATTAGATGACAGTTTGTCCTGAATAAAAGCAACAATAAGCATCAACATCATCACCCTAAGGACCTTAACGAGGCGTCGTCACACGTTGGATTAATTAGAATCATAACTGTACATTCGTTAGCTAGCATAAATGCCGGTTGTTAGCATCGTAATTAACTCGCTAATTTTCTCAGCTCCGTTTGTTTTTTCTACACACCGTTGTTGATCTCTGCATATAGTTTCCATTGAAAATTAGGTTCACCTTTGTGTGTTTTTTCATCAGTTTGATTTTTAATTTCAGTCAGAAAAACGGATTTTAGATTTGGCAGATTTTATTCTCCCTAACCAGCCTAGTATTTAAATACGCTGGCGTCTGTGATCTGAATGAAACTGTAGATGGTTTCTATTATAATCTATGATTAAATAAGAAGTGCACAGAGTTGAGTCCTCGCCGCGTGGTGAGAACTAAAGGCATGAGAGTTTGTTCAGCTCACTTAAACCCCGTTAATCCCGTTTCCACAAGGGCCGACCGGCAGCACAATACAAGTCTCTGCCTGGTTGAACACGGCGGAAGTAAATAAATCAGCGCGAGGCTGAACTTTAGCTGTGGATGAATGTTCCCTGGCAGAATCAGGTTAGAGGCTCCCGGATCACAAACTCTCAGGAAGCACCAGCGAGACAAAGACACTCAGGACTGTGTGGGAGGCCGCCTCGTCGCCTCGAGACTGAGGACGCTCACTTACAGAGAAAAGAAACTCTACCTCCTATGCTGCACGTCTCATCGATTTAACTCTATCGTTAAATACCACTTTGCATTGGCATCGTGTATTTTGGGGTCTTTTCGAACCCCCAAACCAGGACCCTTTAGTGTTCTTCACGGTCCTGCATGTGCACTCATGCAGGCACTGAATGCATTTTCATCAGGCTGGGGAAAACTCTCACGGGAACCCATCAACCAGACTCCATTCAGAAAACAAGCATTTTAAAAGTCGTAAGCGTGTCGTCTTGCAGACAGACCTAACAAGACATGACTTTGGACTTTTTACGAATTGTCATGGTTATGTAGTTATTTTGGCATTCTTTTTATCCCTTTATCGCAGATAAATTCCTGTCGTCCCGGAAAACAGGCTGAAGCTCAGAGGTGACCGGGCTTGTGGAGCAGCATTTCCTAAACTGTGGAACGACTTGCCGCTGAGCATCAGGCAGGGCTTCTCTTTGGCTTTGAACACTGCATAAGAGTTTTATTCTTTTATTGTCTTTGCTCTGCTTTTATTGCACAGTGTGAGGGTTTTTATTTGTGTCTTCTCTCTATAATCTGATGTTGTTTTCTTATATGTTCTGTTTATACTTCTTCTGTACAGCACTTTGGTCAACTGCGTTGTTTTTAAAGTGCTTTATAAATAAAGCTGGATTCGATTGGATAATCACATCACATCAAAAATTCTTTATTTTTGGAACATAGCGCTGTAGTAAACCAGCAGATGTGTTATTCAGATCAAAATTCACATGGGATCAAAAAATGATGTATCTCTTGCCATCGAATGCTGCACATATTTCCCCCAAATAACCATGGTGGTCCAAGGGAGGGGGCGTGGCTTAGCCTGGCTGTTGACTGCCTGCTGATCATGATACACTGTTACCTGGTCTGTGTGGGTATCCCTCCAATAATGAGCTCCCCATGTTTCATCTAGAGATTCATATTTCTCACTAAGTCCACGAGGAGGACAGCTTCTTATTTGCCACCATTTGTCATTGTTGAGAAAGGGGAACTTCCTTAACTGAATTAACTGCACACACACACACACACACACACTCCATATGCACAAGCTGACCCCATTTATCAAGACCCAAATTGCAGGTCCAACCAGTCTGCAGTCGATAGTATTGACTGGCCCTGCAGGAGCTCTTCAGTGTCTTTGTCTCCAAATAATCCGCCACTGAAGGAGGAAGAAGGCATCTCAGTTCACGACATGATGGATGTCCAGAAGCAAATTGAATCTCATCCCAACAGAACAAGCTGTGAAGTCTCTTGATACCCGGAAATCATTACAAAAACCCCACACCCACAAGGATGGAGCAGGAATGAGGGAAACTTCTATCGGCACATATTCAATATACAAACATTAGCATCTCGGTAAGTGATTCCTTTAAGTGGTCGGTTGATTGACTGCACAATGAGCCGGATGGATGATTCAGAACGCGCTGAGGACCGAGCAGCAGGTCTACGAGTTCTGCAATACAAACAACCGCTGACTCTCTCCAAGTGTCGGGAGACAAGAAACAACAAAAACCACAAACCGATGGTATAAGCGGCGGTATATCTAGATTTACTCTCCCGGGACCGGCCATAACTACGTAATGAGGATTTTCCCCAACAAGGACCTTGGGTACCTTTTTTATTCGTTAGACATTGGTGATTCAACATGGCGGGACTTAACCAAGAAGATTAATGTAATCAGATGTTTGTGAAGGCCACATGGCCCTCACAGAAGAAGATGTACATTAGATGTACATTACGGTCCCTAGCATATGGCCGGGGATGCTAGAGGCTCGTTCTGTGCCTGGAGGCATGATTAATGCATTCAGACTGGACCAGGGTTGGGTCTCTCCTTGGTATCCCAGGGGAGCTAACCTAGTTCTGCTATAGGGCCAGTAAGGGAGGGAGGGAGTGGAAACCTTTATTTACACCTCCCTTACCGACGCCACTGCTGGGACGAAACACTCACAGGTCAGATTAAAGCAACCAACTGTAGTTGTTCGAACAGAGTGGGACAGACGTGCTAGACTTGTGTCCACACCAAAGGAAAAGGGAATTTAGTCGTCAATGCAAAGTTCATTATGATGCGAATCGATTAATAGTGAATTCAATTTAAACCTGGGTGAGAAATTCATGTCACGCTGTATCACGAAAGTCTGTGTCTGTCCCCCAGAGGTCTAGATAGTAGCTCACATGAGTCCAGAGACCAGGCCAGACTATGTGGAGGAACCAGAGACTGTCTGTGGTCCCCCAGAGGTCTAGATAGTAGCTCACATGAATCCAGAGACCAGGCCAGACTATGTGGAGGAACCAGAGACTGTCTGTGGTCCCCCAGAGGTCGAGATAGTAGCTCACATGAGTCCAGAGACCAGACCAGACCATGTGGAGGAACCAGAGACTGTCTGTGGTCCCCCAGAGGTCTAGATAGTAGCCCACATTAGTCCAGAGACCAGACCAGACTATGTGGAGGAACCAGAGACTGTCTGTGGTCCCCCAGAGGTCTAGATAGTAGCTCACATGAGTCCAGAGACCAGACCAGACCATGTGGAGGAACCAGAGACTGTGATGTGGTCCCCCAGAGGTCTAGATAGTAGCTCACATGAGTCCAGAGACCAGACCAGACCATGTGGAGGAACCAGAGACTGTGATGTGGTCCCCCAGAGGTCTAGATAGTAGCTCACATGAGTCCAGAGACCAGACCAGACCATGTGGAGGAACCAGAGACTGTGATGTGGTCCCCCAGAGGTCTAGATAGTAGACCACATGAGTCCAGAGACCAGACCAGACCATGTGGAGGAACCAGAGACTGTGATGTGGTGATAACTGTTTATTGTCGCTCCAGATAAACGTGTTGTTTACAAGTTGGGAAAGCCCGGTAGTTTCCATCCCTGACTGCATTCTGTGTTGATGGATGATTAATGAGGGAATATATTCAGAAAGTGGACTCCTCAGAGACCGGAGACTGGACAACGATAGTTCACCAGCTGGAGGTCTCCAAGGAGGTTCTGACCCATTTCTACTGACCTTATTTATCTGAGGATGCTGTCAGAGTCTGGAAGGTGTTCAAACAATATTTGTGAACTGAAAAGATCAGTGTGTGTGTGTGTGTGTGTGTGTGTGTGTCACTGTCGTTAGTGATGCAGTAGCAGGTCAGAGCTGGTTGGTTGCTGACCAGCTAACGATCATTTTCTGGCTTTGAACTTAATTACTTGATGAGAAGCAGCTGTGCTGTCAGTGTTGGGTTCAAAGGCTCGACCAAAAAAAATCTAGCCAAGCTGCGGCCAAACTCCAGACACCCGCTCCATTTCTGGTCCTTTGATACAGTTTTCATGCTTTTCTTAGCAAAATGCAAGTGACATAATCTGTTAGGTATGCAAAGTATTCGTAAATATCTAGAAAGTCCATGGATGTAACCATCTTTTTTTACAAGGACAAATGCCTGTCATTCCTCCGTCCACGCAGTTACACAAAGAGGAAAAACATTGTGATTAAATTGGCAGTCAACAGTGCCGACCTCGTTCTTTATAAATATAATTTGCAGCCTCAAAATGTATCTGAACCGCGTGTCCTCGGCCTTGACTGGCTGGCTCTTTCAAAAGGTCCTATTATGTTCAGCAATGCATTTAGTAAGAAAACAGGAGGGGGATTGGGAGGGAAGTGTTCCATCCACCTTCATTATGCAACACATTGGAGCACAAGCAAACAAGGATTTTGGTATCAGATTGGATTTGTAGTCCAGTAGGATTGACTTGTCGCATGCAGGTCATCAAGGAAATCCGACAAACCGCCAGCTACGTCTCATGACGATTACTTTCTAACCAACCCAGCATCCAGAACCTAATCAAGCCATCATAAGACTTCAAATAAGTCTACTTCTGCAGGGTTGCAGCATTCTAGAAGTCCAAGGTACAGAACTGTGTCGTTCTTTAAACTGAATGGATCATAGGGGGCTGCACGGTGGCGTAGTAGGTAGCACTGTCGCTTCCCGGGATCCCGGGTTCGATTCCCGGGTCGGGTCCGTGTTCCTTCTGTGTGGAGTTTGCATGTTCTCCCCGTGTAAGCGTGGGTTCTCTCTGGGTTCTCTGGCTTCCTCCCACAGTCCAAAGACATGCAGGATGGGGATAGGTTAATTGGTGACTCTAAATGTCCCGTAGGTGTGAATGTGAGCGTGAATTCTTGTTTGTCTCTACATGTCGGCCCTGTGATAGACTGGCGACCTGTCCAGGGTGACCCTGCCTTCCCCCGATGACAGCTGGGATCGGCTCCAGCCCCCCGCGACCCTGAATACAGGATAAGCGGTAGAAAATGGATGAATGTACAGAACATCGCTGCTTGCTTGGGTTTGTATCCCAGCCGACTCTTTCTGTTTCTGAAAACCAGTTCTATATTAACCATCCATTTTTATCATGGAATCTTGCTTGTTCATGTATTGTCATTCCATAACCTGATATTGCCGTTTTGCCCATAAAGCGGTAAACAAGTGTTATCATCCTGAACTGAGACACTGGCGTCTTCACTCGGCAGACTGGCGAGTCGTAAAGGTATTCCCTTCCAGTGACGATCTAACTTTCTCACTGAGTTACTCAGTGTACTGACACTGTAGCTTCATCCAAGTGAATAATGGAATATAGACAGGGTCGCTGTATCTCTGTCAAACCAGCCCCAGTCTTGTGTCAGTGTAGATCTGGGTCACTACCCCCAAGTGTTTTCCACTGCTTTCATTAAACATTAACTGCGTCTAAGTATATTTCTATGTACCGCCTCTTGAAACCGCAGATTAGTTCCACTGGGGAGGGGGGGGGATACAAGTCCATCGATATACTGTATCTCCTTCCTCCTGCTGCTAAAACACGGTTTCTTTTTGCTGTTTTTGATTGTTTGAGCAGATTCTGGCCAGGCTGGAGAAAAGGCCGTGGGGATTTAGGCTGGTATGGATACCACAGACCTACAAATGTATTCAATCCCAAACATGCCACAACATTCTAATCAGTTAACCGCCACCATGGTAACGAATAGAAAGCATCGATAGACAGACAGACAGACAGACACAGACAGAAACAGACAGATAGATAGATAGATAGATAGATAGATAGATAGATAGATAGATAGATAGATAGATAGATAGAGAGGAAATTGATATTAAGTTGGTGTCTCACCGAGGTTACATATTGTATGTCCCGGCACAGTTTGGTCTCCCGGGGAAAGTCGGCGAGATCCAGGAAGTTGTCCACCACCACTTGGCCGATCAAGTCGTGGCGAGAGAACCTGTCGAAGTCGTAGACGCTGAAGTGCAGCTTGCGGCTCGTCAGCTCGGCGTACGCCACGGGAAAGAGGAACACCTCGTCAAACACCGGGTTGAGTGTCTTGCGGTGCACCTTGGTCTGGTGCTTGGTCTTGCGGTCGGGCAGCAGGTAGATCTTCACGTAAGGATCGGAGGTCCCTGAGAAGTCCTTGGCGGGAAGGTCCTGGGCCTTGTGGATCTTCACGATCAGCTGCTCCAGGTCAAAGTCAAACTTCAGGACAAAGAGGAGACGGCCACAGCTGTCGGGGCGTCGGCCTTCCTCCGCGTCCACCGAGCGCTGCTTGTAGAGTTCGGGTTTGATTCGCCCCAAACCGGACAGGGACTCTTGGCGCTGGAACTGAGCCGGGTTGAAGTCCGGATTGGACAAGTTCATCTGACGACGAATTGAGTTGTGCCTGAAATAAAAACAGAAAATTGGACGTTCAAACCATTGAGGATATTCTTTGTTGCTGTGAGGCAACTGCTGAACTACTTTGTTCCTGAAGTATTATAGGCTGTCAACTCTGTGAAAAAGGACCCAGAACCAAGAAGAGGTCTCACTATCTGTAACTGTCTATCTGTGTTAAATCGGACACCTTCCATCAAACAGCGACAGTACATTAGCTCTGGAGATTGATGTGTACTGACCGTACAGACGAGGTCGGCTCAGTTATCTGTCTCTGGACCCTGTCCCTGGCCAGAGTGTGGACCTGGTTTTTCTCCACCTTGGTCTGGGTCTCCAGTGGGATGTCAGGCGACGTGTGGCTTATCTTCAGGCCAGACTCGGGGACAGCCACAGCCGTGAAGGGTCCCGAAGGCTCCTTCACACAGCCGTCCTCGCTGTACTCCCGTTCCTCCCCGTCCACCTGTGCAGGTGTTTATAGGAATGTTATCTCGGGATGGGATTAGTAGACCTTGAAGACTTCATTATATATTTAACATTTAAACTCAACATACATGGACACTAATTAACGTTTTTTCATGAACATATTTTAAAAAATCATCTTGACTTTGTTGTCATATTCTACTTTTTTGTAGTGATTTGTCAATTAGCAGGTAAGCCCCGCCCCCTAAAGCATTCCCTGCTTTCTGGTCTGGTGGACTCTAAATGGACCATAATGTACTAAATGAACATCATGCTGGATTGAAGAAGACTTGAAACTAGAGATTGAGACCATAAACTCATGTTTACAATGTTTACTGAGATAATACATCAAGAGAGAAGTAGGACCATTTTCTCATAGACTTCTATACAACCACAGAGGAGTCGCCCCCTGGTGGCCAGCAGAGAGAAGTAGGACCATTTTCTCATAGACTTCTATACAACCAGAGAGGAGTCGCCCCCTGGTGGCCAGCAGAGAGAAGTAGGACCATTTTCTCATAGACTTCTATACAACCAGAGAGGAGTCGCCCCCTGGTGGCCAGCAGAGAGAAGTAGGACCATTTTCTCATAGACTTCTATACAACCAGAGAGGAGTCGCCCCCTGGTGGCCAGCAGAGAGAAGTAGGACCATTTTCTCATAGACTTCTATACAACCAGAGAGGAGACGCCCCCTGGTGGCCAGCAGAGAGAAGTAGGACCATTTTCTCATAGACTTCTATACAACCAGAGAGGAGTCGCCCCCTGGTGGCCAGCAGAGAGAAGTAGGACCCCCCCCTTACCTCTGTGAGGACAGGCTGTTGGTCTCCTCCCAGGAAGTGCGCCCCCTTGAGGACATCTGGGAGGAAGCGGCCGCTCAGTGGCACCCAGCATAACTTCCAGGAGACAAAGAGGGAGACGCTGAAGAGAGCCAGACCACAGGTGGTCACCAGCAGGGACAACAGGCTCACCGATACATCTAGAGATGGAGGGGGGGAGGACTCAGTGAAAAGTGACCACAGCTTGGCGATCGAAATCAACGCTGGCATGGACCGACTTGACTCCCTCGGGAGGACAGACTGTGTTTATTCACAACGCTCAATGGGAAGGAGAAAAAAAACAACATTTTCTCACTGCAGAAAAGAACGTGAGTAAATTTAATTTCAGTCATTTGATGGACGTGACCCAGAATGTTGTGAACATGATGAACAAACCATGAAAACCTGAAAGTATTCTCTACACGTGTCTGCTTCATCACTATTCCTGGTATTTGGTTATGGCGAGGGGGCGGGGCATTTCTGACAAACACAAGAGGTCAACCAATCACAACAGAGTGGGCAGAATGGGGCTTTTTGGGAGGGAGGGGCAGCAGCTCAGCGAGGCTGCTCCAGCACAGCCTGATGGGAATAATAAAGCGTTTTTTTTTTAAAGCATTCAAACATGTGTTTGAGTAGGAACCTGAAATACAAATATGAACCAAAATAATAGCAGAATAAGTCATTCTTTAAGAATCTTTATATCGTAAAACAGCCAATCTTGTCGCCTTCGCCGACACAGAGAGGAATCTGTGTTCAATTAAGACTGAACCACTTCTTCACAGCAACTTTAAAAGTATTATTTCTATAAAACATCGATCTTATCCGTGCTTGTTTCCATGTTCTTCCACTCTCTTTTTTGAGCTATAGATCCCGTCCTCAATCCCAAAGAGAAGAAGAACTCCGTGTTCCTTTCTCACCACTTTCTTCTCCAGCTTCCTTCTTCTGTCGCTCGTCGTTCTGAATCAGACTCAACAGAGAGAAAAGAATGTCTGAAGTAGTTTTCCCTTCCTGAGTGTCCTTGTGTGCTACGAAGCCCTGCAGTCTCACCGATACGCCGCCGAGGTGCGTTCCTCACGCATGATGTCGTGTCACATTATCAACACTAAGCTCTGTTTTAACAGCTCCTATATGTCATGTTTATATTGCACTGCAAAATTTATTTAACAGCGTTTGATTTTATTATTTGACCGGCCCACTACGGGCAGCTGAAAGCCTCGGTTAATGGGACGGCGGAGAGCGCTCAGGCACTCTGTGAGATATGTGCATGAGCTCATTTATGGATGCAATTAGAGTCCTCCAGTTCCAAAGGAAATCATTTTCCTTCATTATGAAACAACGGAGGGACCAGATTCACTTAGAAACTCAATAAAGCAGAAAAGTGTACAAACATATTTTATCTTCAGTTTTTTCCTCAATGTTTCTCTCTAAAGTCTCTTTGTTGTTTTCTGGATGGGTTTCTAGATGCATCTCCAGGGTGTTTCACAGCCAGCGAAGAAGTGACCATATTTGAGTATGGAGGAGCAACGGGTGGATCTGATGAACACAAGCGGCACCCTTACTGGATCTGGATCCATGTGGATTCTGGTGTGAAGCTGCTAACAAAGTTAGCTTCATAATTCAAGGTTCAACTTTACAGCTAAGTGTTAAAGTAATCTTAGCTAACTAGCATTGGTAGCGACCTGTCAATCAGCAGGTAAGACCCACCCCCTAAAGCATCCCCTGCTTTCTGGTCTGGTGGACTCTAAATGGACCATAATGTACTAAATGAACATCATGCTGGATTGAAGAAGACTTGAAACTAGAGATTGAGACCATAAACTCATGTTTACAATGTTTACTGAGATAATACATCAAGAGAGAAGTAGGACCATTTTCTCATAGACTTCTATACAACCAGAGAGGAGTCGCCCCCTGGTGGCCAGCAGAGAGAAGTAGGACCATTTTCTCATAGACTTCTATACAACCAGAGAGGAGTCGCCCCCTGGTGGCCAGCAGAGAGAAGTAGGACCATTTTCTCATAGACTTCTATACAACCAGAGAGGAGTCGCCCCCTGGTGGCCAGCAGAGAGAAGTAGGACCATTTTCTCATAGACTTCTATACAACCAGAGAGGAGTCGCCCCCTGGTGGCCAGCAGAGAGAAGTAGGACCATTTTCTCATAGACTTCTATACAACCAGAGAGGAGTCGCCCCCTGGTGGCCAGCAGAGAGAAGTAGGACCATTTTCTCATAGACTTCTATACAACCAGAGAGGAGTCGCCCCCTGGTGGCCAGCAGAGAGAAGTAGGACCATTTTCTCATAGACTTCTATACAACCAGAGAGGAGTCGCCCCCTGGTGGCCAGCAGAGAGAAGTAGGACCATTTTCTCATAGACTTCTATACAACCAGAGAGGAGTCGCCCCCTGGTGGTCAGCAGAGAGAGGTAGAACCATTTTCTCATAGACTTCTATACAACCAGAGAGGAGTCGCCCCCTGGTGGCCAGCAGAGATAAGTAGGACCATTTTCTCATAGACTTCTATACAATCAGAGAGGAGTCGCCCCCTGGTGGCCAGCAGAGAGAAGTAGGACCATTTTCTCATAGACTTCTATACAACCAGAGAGGAGTCGCCCCCTGGTGGCCAGCAGAGAGAAGTAGGACCATTTTCTCATAGACTTCTATACAATCAGAGAGGAGTCGCCCCCTGGTGGCCAGCAGAGAGGATGACAGTTTAAGGCCCTTCAGCTTGGCTTCACTTTGGTCTCACATCTCTTGAGTTTTCTGCCTGGTTTCAGGTCTGCCACGCCCTTCTTGACCATTTTTCAAGTCTCAAAACGTACCTACATCGAGTCAAGGAATAGAACACGTAATTAACTGTCACACCACGTGGAGATTCGTCGCTGATCGGCCTCCGCTGCAGCTATTACCAGAAGCATCTCTAGCCGAGCAGCTGGCCGAGAGCGAGGGACGTCGGGCGTTCGGGGTCTGGTTTATGTCCATTTAATTGGCGTCATGGTTCGTGTTTGGCCGCAGCGATGTCATGAGTCATGACTCAGCATACTTCAGCTGTCTGGGGCAAGAAAGACCTGCCTGACTGACCGGCTTTCTACAGAATAATCCTTAAAAATAGAAATATTTCACACTCCAAAGTGCTTTCTTTTATAAAAACGTAGAGCACAGAACCTGGTTTCTGTCCGAATATTGGAAACACCGTTATCTGCTAAGTTAGCGTTGCACGGCTTCGTGCGGCTAACGAGCCTCTTGTTGGAGCAGCAGGGCGTCGCCGACGTTCCCGGCCTCGCAGGAAGCAATCAAGGCCCCGCCGCCCGACGCCGTTCAGCTGGAGGAGCCTAATTGGATTCAGGAGCTTCGATAATCAACAAGCCGGAGGAAGTTGAGGAATATAATTAGAAACTAAAAGGCTGTAGAGGTTTTGATTAGTGTGTTGTGATTGGCTGCTGCTGTAGGAGGAATCACACCAACATTAGAGGTGTTCCTGCTGATTCCTCATTCAGGGACGAAAACACGTCACCGTTGTTTTAAAAGCAAAAACGGTATCTTATCGTGATCATTTTAACAGATACCATTGCAATGTTGGTTGTGGTATTTTTACAGGAATCTGTAGCAAACAAAGAGAATATCATAAGTACGTCTTTGATATGAAGAACGATTTGCTCCGACGATGTGAAGTTTTTTGCATCTTTGAAAAAATGAATCGTTCAGCCTTACTAGAGCATCTAGAGAGAGTTTGGAATCTTTTTAGACTTTTTCCAAAACCAACAACAGAAGATTAGCTGCAAACTTTAAACATGGTAGCTAAGACAACGTTGCTGTGTTTCCAAAGCCGAACGTTTCACGTTCTCTTTCACTAAAAAGATCTATCTATCCGACGATGAAATCGACGCCACGTTTCTAGTTTGAGAACAACGTTGCATTTCATCTCATTTTAATCAACAATAATCATTCCAAATTTATCAAAAATGTATTAATTAAATAATAGTAATACTTCATCTTTGAACACGAACAAACCTAAATTTAAATCAAAAAAACATCCTTAAATGACGCACTATTTCTACCCCCACAACAATCTTTTCTGACGTGCTCTCACACTAACACATGCAGACAACCGTCACAACCGTCTCCTGTCAGGGCGAGGGCGAGGGTTTATTCATTAACCTGTGTGTGTGTGTGTGTGTGTGTGTGACATCTTTATTCTGTATTCAGAGTGTCGGCGGCTTTAGAACCGACGTTCAGCATCGTCTCTTTTCTTAAACATCCGTACTTTTAATTTTCCCTCAACACCCGAAGTCATCCAGTCCGTTAATCCAGATGTTCCCCAGGATTTAGTCCAGACCTTAAATTAACGAATTAATGAACCACATGAAGCCTCAAACAACCCCCATTTCCTTACACTTATATCCCTAAACCTGACCAATTCTCACTTCATGAAAAGATAAAAAGTTTGACGTTAAAGCTCACAAGAACGGCCGTTATTGTTCGTACACAACTATGGGTCGTTTCATGGAAACATCTGTGTTATTATATCGCCTTTTATAAAAACCCTCCATCACTGTTTGTGTGGTTTGTTAAATATGAATTCCTCATAAACACAGTGTGTGTGTGTGTGTGTGTGTTATTACCCATCATTAATAATAATACATTGCATAATCTTCCACGTTTTTTGGTTGGGTTTGTGTTTTTTGATCTGGTAGGGTTTGGGTTACATCCCGATGCCCCCCCCGGTGGTCTAGTCCATCACACCGATGTTTACTCCCCTCCACACCTACCAAAATCTTAAACCACCACGGCTCTTAATATCCATTCAACATTAGCTTTATTTTTTCATTCACGAGAAGGGAAGAGAAAGGCCACCTTTTAATGATGTGTTATTATCTCCGGGGACGACGGCTGCAGGCCAAATATATAACTGATGAATTTTAATAACCTTGGAGATGCTTCAACCGATCGTCATCAGGGCCATTTGAACATTTGTCCAACAGTGTGGTCGATGACAAATGTGATATTGCGTTTAAAATCCGTTGTTATTATGTTTTTTTTAGCGTTAGCATGCTAGCGGTCTTCAGAGGGACCCGGCCGCCGACGTAGACCACGAAGGTCGTCGGGTCTGATATGAATGCTGATTGAGATGATGATGTATCAAATAGTGTTCATTTGTTTTTAAGGGTTTTCATCCAACAACCTGGCAACCTTCAAGGAGAAGGAAAGGAAAGAAAGGATCATTAGCTTTGTCGCCGTTAGCATGTTAGCATTTAGCTCAAAGCACCGGAGAAGCTGGCGAAGGTGTCATTATCTAGATGACATCACTGTCACGGCCTTATAAGGAGAAATTCATAGTTCAATAATAGTAATTATTAATAACAATCCATCTGTTATCTTGTTTGATCTCTTTGACTGTAAATGTATCGTACGGTGTCGAGGAAGGTATGTATAATAATAATACATATTATTATTATATTATTATTATTATTATTATTATAAACGTTGCTTGGACCAACATATACCACGGCTTGCATTATTTAAAAAGCCAAAACACCACATATACATCATTCTACCCCACAAGTTACCCCATATTCCTTTCCATTTTAATATCTATGACATTATGCAACCTTCAATAATATAATATAATATAATATAATATAATATAATATAATATAATATAATAAGAATAATAAGAAGAGATTAAGTGACTGATCTCCTTTAAGTCCTCGACGTACAGAAGTCCTCTGAGTGCAGCTCGATACGCTGCAGCAGCCGAGTCAGCAGAGGGTCAATACGAGGCAATAGGCAGGGTCAAAGGTCACGCTGGGGGGTATAACATGTTGAGCAGGATTCAGATGTTGAGTGGAGACGTGGATTTCAAATGAGACAAAGAAGACGAGAGCCATTAAAGTTTATTGGGCTTATTGAAGAATCTCAGCGGCTCACTAATCCAAATATCCAATAAAAACGTTACGTTGCCTAGCAACAACACCTCAAAAACGCAATCAAGGGTGTAATGAAAGCTAACCTCTTCCCACCCAACGTTTAATCATTCCCTCATCATCGCAGGAGAAGAAGAGTTGAACGTACTTCTCCTTCCCGTCGGGGAGCTCCATGTTGCTGCGTCGTCTCTTTTCCGCTTTACGACGTTTTACCGATGTCTGACTTTACCGTTAGATGTCTGACTTCCGACTTCTTCAAAATAAACTCGGGTTAAAGAGCACACCCAACCCTACGACGGGTTTCCTTCCCGGGATTATGCCGAGTTAAAACACCTGCAGACGAGTAACGTCCATCTGAGCAGAGAGAGATGCCTCTTGCCCTCCGTGTGCGTTGTGATCCGAGTTTCTGTTGTGCTCTGTTTACGTAAACAGCTGATAACAAAGCTCGCGTGTACGGTTGTTTGTTGTGCGTCGGGAACAGGCAAACAGGAAGTGGGTCACGGCGCCTTGGGGGGAAACTCTCCGGCAGCCTGGACACCCTCCTGGTATTCGTGTTAATGACGGATTGTAACGCGTTTAAAAGGCAGCGGCCGAGTGACAGCTGCTACTCACGACAACGCCACCCTGTACATGTACACACACACATATACACACACACACATATACATATATACACACACACACACACACACTCATACACACACACACACACACACACACACTCATACACACACACACACACATATACACACACTCACACACACACTCACACACACACACTCACACACACACACATATACACACACTCATACACACACACACACTCACACACACACACACTCATACACACACACATATACATATATACACACACACACATATACACACACACACACACACTCATACACACACACACACACACATATACACACACTCACACACACACTCACACACACACACATATACACACACTCATACACACACACTCATACACACTCACACACACACTCACACACACACACATATACACACTCACACACACACTCATACATACACACATATACACATACACACACACACTCATACATACACACATATACACATACACACACACACACTCATACATACACACATATACACATACACACACACACTCATACATACACACATATACACATACACACACACACACTCATACATACACATATATACAGACATATATATACACACACGGACACATATATACACACACATATATACACATACACACACACACTCATACACACACACACATACACACACACACACCGTTCATCACAGTAGATCAGATGACTGATGACGGTTGAATCCTGAAGAAAATTTACATTTCTTTTATTTTGTGTATTAGTATGTGTATTATTGTATGTATTAGTGTGTGTATTAGTGTGTATTAGTATGTGTATTAGTGTGTGTATTAGTATGTGTATTAGTGTGTATTATTGTGTGTATTAGTGTGTGTATTAGTGTGTATTAGTATGTGTATTAGTGTGTGTATTAGTATGTGTATTAGTGTGTATTATTGTGTGTATTAGTGTGTGTATTAGTGTGTATTAGTGTGTGTATTAGTATGTGTATTAGTGTGTATTATTGTGTGTATTAGTATGTGTATTATTGTATGTATTAGTGTGTGTATTAGTGTGTGTATTAGTATGTGTATTAGTGTGTGTATTAGTATGTGTATTAGTGTGTATTATTGTGTGTATTAGTGTGTGTATTAGTGTGTATTAGTGTGTGTATTAGTATGTGTATTAGTGTGTGTATTAGTATGTGTATTAGTGTGTATTAGTGTGTGTATTAGTGTGTGTATTAGTGTGTATTATTGTGTATATATTCCTACATGTTTGTGCAGTTTAAATGTCACGTCATCATTCAAAGGAGCATCTATGTTCCGGCTGGTTTCAGCGTGATAATAATTATATATTATATTTAATATAAATGGTCGCAGGTCATATTTAGTTTTCCAGGAAGAAAACAATGTTAGATTTTGAGTTAAAAATATGAAGAAGCTGATTTGTTTGTGGTGATTTTGTCTTGTTAAATATGTAAAATAATGTGTATATGAATAATATAACGGTGTGACCGACTTCAACCTAAAGATGGAGACTTTCTAAAGTTCTGAAGGTTACTGACGGCTGGTCTGGGATCAGGGAGGAGATACTGGGTGGGGCTTTCTCTCCCCTCTCCTCCACTATTGATTGTTTTGTTATTGCTTATTGATTGATTGTTTTGTTATTGCTTATTGATTGATTGTTTTGCCAAAGGGAGCTACTGGCTATAATCTTGTTATATCTAATATTTATATATGTGAACAAGAGAAACCAACACTCCCATAGTTGTGTTGAGGAGGGAGGAGGCTGTAGTACACACACACACACACACACACACACACACACACACACACACACACACACTCTGTATCTTTGGTGCTAATGGATGCAAGCAGCAACAAGTCCACACGTTTAAATCTACATTCTCTTGTTTGGAAAGTTTCAGAAACGCGTCTGTTTGAGATCCAAGTCTTTAAAACAGAAATGCATCGTGATCATCCTGCAGCTGACTAACTTTAAACCACCAGAGAGAAGAGGAAGAGGAGCGGAGCCTGACCTGAGTCCGTGTAGCGCGGTCTGGCCAGGTCCCTGAAGTAGTAGATGAAGTCCAGGCAGTGGTCGTCCTGCACCTCCCCCCTGGAGCACAGGTCTGACAGCAGCTCCAGCGCCTTACGACAAATCTCATCCTCGCGTTCTGCAGGCATTGCCCTCCAGCATCCTTCTGACTGGTCGGCCACTCCGGCTGATCCTCCTCCGCCACCGGGACCAGCACCGGGACCAGCACCGGGACCAGCACCACCTCCGCCAAACACTCCTCACCCGCGCTGGAGACGCACCGGAGCACCGCGGCTACACCCTGCTGGACGGCTCCGACGCACCCGCGGGAGCCCGGAGGAGTTTACGAGGATGAAGAGGAGAGGAAGCCGCGGGTGTTGAACTTTCAGTCGGTTAGAAGAAATCATCCATCGCGTGGTTTGATGAATTCACGGCTCCGGTCCGGTGCGCGTCTCCGTCTCCGCTGAATCCTGGATCCGCTCTGCGCCTCCAGTCCAGCTCCGCTTTCACTGCACTCACTTCTCAACGCACTGAGATGAAGAGAGACAGACAGGAAGTTCTGCCCCCCCCCTCTCAGATCCAGCCTCTCACCACAATTCCTCCTTGTCTGCTCAGTCTGATGAGTAAAAGTCAAAGATGTGGTTCTTCTTCCACATGCTTCCCGGAGCAGCAGATGTTTAACCGGCCGAGGGGTCCAAAGACCCTGTAGAGGTGCCCAAACACCCTGTAGAGGGGACCAAACACCCTGTAGAGGGGACCAAAGACCCTGTAGAGGTACCCAAACACCCTGTAGAGGTGCCCAAACACCCTGTAGAGGGGACCAAAGACCCTGTAGAGGTACCCAAACACCCTGTAGAGGTGCCCAAACACCCTGTAGAGGGTACCAAAGACCCTGTAGAGGTACCCGAACACCCTGTAGAGGGGACCAAAGACCCTGTAGAGGTGCCCAAACACCCCTAGAATGATCCAAACATCCTGAGGGGAGCCCAAACAACCTGAGAAGGCTCCAAACACCCCGTAGAGGGGACCAAACACCCCAAGAAGGGTCCAAACACCCTGAGAGGAGCCCCCATGCCTGACCTTTCACTGGAGATAATGAACGAGGGAGAAATGTCACATTAAAGCCCTGCTGGTGGAGATAATAAAGGCCTCCCGCCTCCTTTCTCTCTCTCTCTCTCTCTCTCTCTCTCTCTCTCTCTCTCTTGTATTAGGAGAGGAACCTTTCAGTGTGTCAACAAATCGCTCCGAGCTCATGAAAATAACTTGACTGTGAAGCCTTTGTTGTATCCGCTGGCCGTGTTTTATATTCATGGCTTGTTTTCATGAGGAAACATTTCTACCACATTAACCGCTTAAACACTAAAGCTTCCACCAGCAAAGTGAAGCCAATGCTGGAAGTCCTTACACTGCTGGCCCCCAGGGGGCGACTCCTCTCTGGTTGTATAGAAGTCTATGAGAAAATGGTCCTACTTCTCTCTGCTGGCCACCAGGGGGCGACTCCTCTCTGGTTGTATAGAAGTCTATGAGAAAATGGTCCTACTTCTCTCTGCTGGCCACCAGGGGGCGACTCCTCTCTGGTTGTATAGAAGTCTATGAGAAAATGGTCCTACTTCTCTCTGCTGGCCACCAGGGGGCGACTCCTCTCTGGTTGTATAGAAGTCTATGAGAAAATGGTCCTACTTCTCTGTGCTGGCCACCAGGGGGCGACTCCTCTCTGGTTGTATAGAAGTCTATGAGAAAATGGTCCTACTTCTCTCTGCTGGCCACCAGGGGGCGACTCCTCTCTGGTTGTATAGAAGTCTATGAGAAAATGGTCCTACTTCTCTCTGCTGGCCACCAGGGGGCGACTCCTCTCTGGTTGTATAGAAGTCTATGAGAAAATGGTCCTACTTCTCTCTGCTGGCCACCAGGGGGCGACTCCTCTCTGGTTGTATAGAAGTCTATGAGAAAATGGTCCTACTTCTCTCTTGATGTATTATCTCAGTAAACATTGTAAACATGAGTTTATGGTCTCAATCTCTAGTTTCAAGTCTTCTTCAATCCAGCATGATGTTCATTTAGTACATTATGGTCCATTTAGAGTCCACCAGACCAGAAAGCAGGGGATGCTTTAGGGGGCGGGGCCATGAACTGTCATTTTATTGCTTGTACAGATCCAGTTTATGAATGCTGAATGAAAAGAACAGCGAAAAATAGATGAGGAGAAAGAAAAACCCAGAAAAACAACTCTGCCTCCTCTTCATCTTCTTCTTCTTTCTAGCTCACATAATTAAGTTAGCGGTGAGACTGTCGAGGTCAAACGCAGCCGTGTGATGAGACAGAGCAAAGCGGTTCTCAGAGTTGTGAAAGGTCAGAGGTGAGCGCTGGGCCGCTCCAGGTAACCATGACAACCAGATTACATTCCATCACTTGAGTTCAATTGGTAGAAAATCTCATAACATCCAAGGAGCGGGACGGTCAGGCCCCACACTAATATACCAGCCATCACTCAGAGTGGTGGTTCTGTCTCTGGTTCCTCCAGCTGTGGTGAACCACCTGGGTCTTGCTGGATCCAGTGAATCTACATTGATGAAATCCACGAGACCCTCCGGATGATGTTTGTTCACATTCATCAGAGGACATTCCATTCGTCTACAGCTCTGAATAAAGTTCAACCCTGGAGATTAAAGCTCGATCACACCGTTTCAAAAGAAAACGCTTTTGTTTCCAAAGATCAGTCGAACAGATTTGACTTTAGAGGCGATCGGAGATCGGCTGCTTTTCTAACTGTTGCACCGCTCCAACTATTGTGGATTTACTGCAAACAAACACACCGGGGCGTGTACTAACACAGCATCATAAACCTGCTCTTCCACTTAACTGATTGGAAAGGCTGCTCACGATGATGTGTGTGTGTGTGTGTGTGTGTGTGTTGGGATCTAGCATCATCTAGGAGGCCCGGGCCCGGCTGGGAGCCAGCCCAGCTGCCGGGAGGAACAGGAGGCGTCTGTTCGGCCTCCACACCGGTTGATGCTGAACTCCACACAGCTGAGGCTACATCACCGTGAGGCTCACTTTTCTATTCGTTTAACACCTCTGACTTCACGACCTTAGCTGGAGGCCCCGATCTATCTGCATTTAAAACACCAACACTGTGGATCAATGGTGCTACAGGTCTGATTGTGTGAACTGTCCCTTTAAGACTGTGGATATTATATTATATTATTACATCAAAGCAATGAAACCCATGTGAGGTCCAATCTGCATGCTAAATGAACTGACCAGCACCCTTGTCAGCTCCTTCATAGGGAAATGTTATTTATTTGCTGATTTTCTTCAGTGTTTTCACGTCTGTGAGGGGAGACAGGAAGGAGGGGAGACGGGAAGGAGGGGAGACGGGGGGAGGAGGAGCACAGTGGAGTATTTAGAGGAGGCGATGTGAACAAACAAGAGACTCTTTGAAGGCGTCTGACAGCAGGATGTGAGATAACGGAGAGAAAGATGTTTGAGGGGAAAAAAGATCATTTGGTTTCACCGATGGAGATGAAGTCGTCTTCTTCTAACCATCAGTCAGTCTGCAGCGTTTATCAGCATCAAAGCAAACATCAGCTCTGCTTTTACATCTCTGACGTCTCCACCGGCCTGGAGTCACATGTTTTTCTGGTCCGTTCATGGTCACTCCTCTTCTGTGCTCATAGAACAGAATAATGTGAGACGATGACAATAAGATATAAGAGGGTGTTCTTTAACTTGAGCTTGAGCCCGTCTGTTCGTTGAGTTCCATTGTCACGTCTGGATGTTGAGCTGCTTTTGAAAGATGTGGATGTGTTAAAGAAAACATTTTATTTCTCTGTAGAGTTCTTTCATAACGTCGTCAGACACTTATAATCACGATCCATGCAGTCAGGACTCAATCTCATACTCCCAACCCTCCGTAACCATCGATGGAAGTCTGACAGCCGATAGAAAACACATCATGTCGACCCAGTTTGAAGAGAGCAGCCGATCCTCTGCTGTTCCTTTAATAATTGAATGCGTCGCTGCTGACCAGGAGGATTACTGTGGCTGGCTTTCCTGTAACACTGACCTGGGAACTGTGTGTCTGGTCAATGCATCGACTGGTTTCCTCAGGAAGGAGCGACCCGGTGCTCAACCAAGTCCCTCTGGCAGCTGCATTGCAAGACATGTAAGAGCCGATACCTTAACGAGGAAGAGCCGGCCAATCAAATCTGCTAAATGATGATCTGCTGTATCAGACAGCGACTGTTATCCCAGCAGAACTCTTATGTGTACGACGGCGTATTAGGGCCACTGTAGGTAAAAAATAAAATACAAACGGAGCCCATTTTCTCACATTTTCAGGTTTATAAACGTTTTTTTCTCTTTAGCCGATATAAACAAGTTGCTTGGTTTGCTGTTGCTATGACAACAAGTGTACGCTACCGCTAGAATCTTAGCCCAACCGCCCCGATCACCCATAAGATGACAATTTGGCCCCGTATAAATAAAGTTAGCTAGCATAGATGCTAGCATCAGAATAAACTCGCCACTTTTTTACTCGGAGTATTGCCCCTTCTTCTTTTTCCTACAGTGGCCCTAATCCGTCGTCGTATATGTGGAACTCACACAGTTTGACGTAGTCTAGAAAGGCCTTTGACTCGCTGGGATCTAGATCTAGTTCGTTATTCAGAACCACCTTCGGTAACGGTGGAGGAAGAAGAAGACGAGCTCATGAACACGGAGACACACCGACTTTCACATCGAGGAAACATTGCAGTGATTAACACCGAATAAGCGTAGCTTTGTTTGTCCACCAGAATCCTCCGTTTACGGCTCCGATATTTCCCTCGGGTGTCGTACGGGTCGATCCTGAATATTTACGACGGTCATCCTGCTGGTAGCATCCCGTCGTTGCACATTATGAGCCATTAGCTCCCGTAAATCAGAGCGTTGTAATGACCCTAAAAACCGCCGGCAGACAGCGATCCGGACAGGAAGAAGACGGTGGTTAAACACACAGTTACCTCGGCTTCCCGAGCCTCTGCTGTCAATCTCTGCTTTAAAATCCTCCACATCGCCTCTTACAGCGACGCTTTGTTCTAAAATTACACCGGCCCAGAGCTGTGTGGTTACCATGAAGATCACACTGCAGAGCTTTTAAACAGCTGAAGGCATCTGTATCTGTTCTACACAAAAACAGAGAAAACGGAAAACAAAGCGGTGAAGAGGATCTTCAAAAGCTCTAATCTGCTCCACTTCAGCGTGCTAGTTCTCATATCGAGGTGCACGACGACAAGCTGGAACCTGTGTCCTCGTTACCCGCTTTGTTAGGTCTGTCTGTAAGACCACAAGATAACTGCTGTTAAAACGCTGGTTTATGAATGGAGTCTGGTTGATGGTGCTAGGCTACGCTAACATTGTAGCTGCTCCATCAACACTCCATATAAGGTCATCTAGACATAAATACAGCAGAGACCTTGTTGTTTGGACCACAGACAGTCTCTGGTTCCTCCACATAGTCTGGTCTGGTCTCTGGACTAATGTGAGCTACTATCTAGACCTCTGGGGGACCACAGACAGTCTCTGGTTCCTCCACATGGTCTGGTCTGGTCTCTGGACTAATGTGAGCTACTATCTAGACCTCTGGGGGACCACAGACAGTCTCTGGTTTCTCCACATAGTCTGGTCTGGTCTCTGGACTAATGTGAGCTACTATCTAGACCTCTGGGGGACCACAGACAGTCTCTGGTTTCTCCACATAGTCTGGTCTGGTCTCTGGACTAATGTGAGCTACTATCTAGACCTCTGGGGGACCACAGACAGTCTCTGGTTCCTCCACATGGTCTGGTCTGGTCTCTGGACTAATGTGAGCTACTATCTAGACCTCTGGGGGACCACAGACAGTCTCTGGTTTCTCCACATAGTCTGGTCTGGTCTCTGGACTAATGTGAGCTACTATCTAGACCTCTGGGGGACCACAGACAGTCTCTGGTTCCTCCACATAGTCTGGTCTCTGGACTCATGTGAGCTACTATCTAGACCTCTGGGGGACCACAGACAGTCTCTGGTTCCTCCACATAGTCTGGTCTCTGGACTAATGGGAGCTACTATCTAGACCTCTGGGGGACCACAGTCTCTGTTTCCTCCACATAGTCTGGTCTGGTCTCTGGACTAATGTGGTCTACTATCTAGACCTCTTGGGGACCACATACAGTCTGTGGTTTAGATTCTGAGTGATGACTGGTATATTAGTCTTGGTACATACAACTTCTTGTGAGAAGCTGCACTGAACCGCCGGTCCACTGGTCCACTGGTCCACTGGTCTGCTGGTCTGCTGGTCTGCTGGTCCACTGGTCTGCTGGTCCACTGGTCCACTGGTCTGCTGGTCCACTGGTCTGCTGGTCTGCTGGTCCACTGGTCCACTGGTCTGCTGGTCTGCTTGCTCTGCATTCTTCTGTAATCGTGTTGTGAATATGCAATAATTACCTCATCATCCATAATTCAATAATTCAGTTTCTGGTAAAGAGCCTCATCCGGACATCCTCGTCATCGTCTAACACGCCCTGCGAATTGAAAGGCTCTTTTTTTTGGCCTGGAGTGAATTCATAATGTAATCTGTGAGGATTTGAATTAGATTTCCCTATTAGCCGCTGCCCGACTGAACCAAGACATCTGCTTTGAATCTCGCCAAAGTACAATAGAATTATCTGTGAGTCTGTTCGGCCCATCGTCTTCCTGTCTTTGTCTTCCTCTCGAGCTCGGCACTTCGTCATAATCTCCCCCACTCGTCCTCCTGCCGGTCTGTGTGTCTTTAGGCTGTAATGCACTTTGAGTGATGGGTAATAATGAGGTTGGACTGGTGAGGATCTACTTGCACACAGAACCGATCGGCAAGCGACAACAGAGCAGCAACCTGCTGAGAAACGAAGCCAACACAGCGGGGCCAAAGCTGCAGTTCCTCAAATGGCCACTTGTGGTCGAAACTCACGACTTTACAGCACAAATACGTGTTTACGGCCATGACGTCTGTATGGAGGATGAGTTCTAACTTAAGGTTAGGCATTGTGTTCATTAGATCCAACCCGTCGCTCCTCCGCAGTCCAAATATGGTCACTTCCTTTCACTGGTTGCAAAAATCCAAGATGGCAACGTACAAAATGCTGAACTTGGTATTAATGACTACATCTACTTCTTTTATACAGTCTATATTAGATATTACTCAGAGGGTTATTGGTGCTGGTATCATCGTTTTTACACTTCTTTACACTTATCGTTTCCTCACTAAGTTTTGTCTCTTCTCTCCTTTAACATGTCATTGTTAAGAAATAACTTAGTATGTATCATATATATACTGTATATAAGTATATTTCCTGCCACTGATGTTAAACCTCTCATCTTCTAAACAGTGTGAGGTTTCTTCCTCATCGTTGAGATCAACATCTCTCCAACCAGCAGAGGTCCTTCCTCATCATCATCACCAGGGAGCGTTGAAACTGACAAGCATAATTAAGACGCCACCAATACCCTTAGATAGGTTGCCTCCGTTAACACACACACACACACACACCACCAGAATGACTCATTGGCGTATTACATAACAATCCTCATTATGAGCATTCAGGACGAATTACAGGGAAACGCTGCTTTCTGTCTGAGAATCCCAATGTTCCTTCCTTTCGGGGACCACTTTCATGTCTTTATGTTGTTTTTTGCTCAGCTGTAAGTGCTTCCCCATGCAAATAAAATCAGAACATGCCATTATGCTTATGTTATCTTAAGAGCTTATATGCATTAACATAATCGAGAGGAGAGAGGGGGGGGGGGGGGGGGGATGCTGCCAAATGTGAAATCTCTGATTCCACAGCACCGGCCTTAAGCAATATCACTTACCTGCATGTGGAGATGCAGGATTCATGTGTTGACTTCCACTGAGGACGCACCTGTGTTTCCTCCGTGGAAGTGCTTCCTGCGTTTCTCCTCAAAGGTGCATTTTGGGGGACGGGGTAGGATCCTGGTCCGGGTCACGCCGTGTAAGAGATTTAGTTTTTCTATGAAGGTCATGTATTTAACGCATCACAAGCACGTGTTTGACAGGAGAATCCGAGTCCTGGTTGTTACACAGCACATTCTAACTACCAGACTTTAGAACGTATAATCTGTTATGATTGGCTGGAGCAGTTCTCTGTGTCTTTAGAACTGATGTTAGTTCTAAGGTGCTGTGTAACATCCAGGACTCTTCTTTCAAACACATGGAGGTATGAAGCGTTATGGACGCTGAACTTGTAATACATTATGTCCTAATACTTAATAAACATTGTTATAAGGTGTCCTGCATGGTTACACACATGTAGAAGGACTTCTATAAAGCCTTATAAATGCATTATGCATAATGTGTTATAAATGTTACAGAGATCATTAGAAGAAAAGGCTACGATATACATCAGGTCACCCAAACGTATGGACCGGCGATACTCGTTCCTTCTGAGAGACGTTCTTTCATCAGAGCTGCTGTGCTGCTTTTTAAAAAAGTTGTGCAGGTCATATGTATTAAATATTGAATTCCTCCTTTTTTAAACAGTGTGAATGGAGCCAAGAGGTCTCTGTTCTACCGGAGAGTATCAAACCTCATGAAATAGAAGATGGAGGTGATAAATAGCATCTCTGATACAGTACAGAGGTGTGAGAGGGGGTTGATGTGTGAACATGAACCGAAAAGGAATCATGAATACAAGGAGGATGCATTTATCAGACCAGATTAGAGATTAGAAAGCAGCTCACCCATGAAATAGAGTCCCATAGCTTTTAACGTGGGAATGTTTCTTTGAAAAGACAGAATTCATCGTCGTGCATTAATGATTTGGAGTTCTGTGGTGTTAGTTTCACTCCCGTACACTAACAGAACATCTGCTCTGTGATTCAGCCCCGGTGAAACCCTCAGCGGGGATCAGCGGATCCACCTGGATGCACAGCACACTTCGGCGAGCCGCGTTCCCCCGCTGATTGTATGTTCAGCTCGTCCTTGCATCCGTAAGAGCATTTGCTCATTAGCAGGGTGTGGTTTCCTGCATATCCACCGTGGAGACGGACTCCGAACGGAGCACTTTACTGGGAGTGCTGTGATCATGGCTGAAGATAGCGGACCCTTTGTGGAGCCACGCCTTCAGGCAGAGTCAGTCCAGGCCATTTATGCACCGTAACCGACCAATCAGGCGAACAGACTAGCGGCTCAACATCTTGCATGGGGACCGACTTTTTAGAATCAGTACGTTAGACCCCAAAACTCAAAATACAGCTCATCTCTCCAGACCACAGTCAATTATGATCAGGCTGCGACCTCCGGTTCTGAAAAGTGAAACCTAGCTGAAGTGCCTTAAAGCTGCATTCTCTCTGCTGGCCACCAGGAGGCGACTCCTCTCTGGTTGTATAGAAGTCTATGAGAAAATGGTCCTACTCTCTCTGCTGGCCACCAGGGGGCGACTCCTCTCTGGTTGTATAGAAGTCTATGAGAAAATGGTCCTACTTCTCTCTGCTGGCCACCAGGAGGCGACTCCTCTCTGGTTGTATAGAAGTCTATGAGAAAATGGTCCTACTTCTCCCTGCTGGCCACCAGGGGGCGACTCCTCTCTGGTTGTATAGAAGTCTATGAGAAAATGGTCCTACTTCTCTCTGCTGGCCACCAGGGGGCGACTCCTCTCTGGTTGTATAGAAGTCTATGAGAAAATGATCCTACTTCTCTCTGCTGGCCACCAGGGGGCGACTCCTCTCTGGTTGTATAGAAGTCTATGAGAAAATGGTCCTACTTCTCTCTGCTGGCCACCAGGGGGCGACTCCTCTCTGGTTGTATAGAAGTCTATGAGAAAATGGTCCTACTTCTCTCTTGATGTATTATCTCAGTAAACATTGTAAACATGAGTTTATGGTCTCAATCTCTAGTTTCAAGTCTTCTTCAATCCAGCATGATGTTCATTTAGTACATTATGGTCCATTTAGAGTCCACCAGACCAGAAAGCAGGGGATGCTTTAGGGGGCGGGGCTTACCTGCTGATTGACAGGTCCAATTTTTTTTTGTGTGTTAACGTCTTTGTGTCTGAAATGTGTTATATATAATACAAATAAACTTAACTTCTCTTAGCGTGCTTTTAAGAAGGTTTTATTCACAGAGCAATATGTTTGGCTTACAGAACAAAGTGTTATGAATGCAAGTGGGTGTTCTGCAAGGTGAGAATAAAAGAAGCTTCCCATCCCCAATTAGTTGTCAGAGCTCACATTTCCCTTGGTGGAAGAACGTGTCTTGTGTCTCACGATGTTTTTTCTTTCCATTGCAGTTCGTGGAAGTGCTGAAAAGGTCGCCCAATAAAGCTCCGTGTTACGTCAACACCAGCGTCTGCAGAAGTGTTCTGACCTTACCATTGCATTCCTTCACCTGTACACCTGTACACCTCTACACCTCGCTGCAGTCGCTATAGCAACTCATGTCCTTGATCATGAGCTGGGACAGACGGTGGATCTCATTGTTCTGCAGAATACAAAACTACAGCGACTCGTAACATGAACCTGGACGCCTGGTCTCGGCTCTGAACCACGGTGCTGTTTCAGTCTCTCATCCAGCACTGATGTGGGAACACTGATCTGGGAACACTGATCTGGGAACACTGATGTGGGAACACTGATCTGGGAACACTGATGTGGGAACACTGATCTGGGAACACTGATGTGGGAACACTGATCTGGGAACACTGATGTGGGAACACTGATCTGGGAACACTGATCTGGGAACACTGATGTGGGAACACTGATCTGGGAACACTGATCTGGGAACACTGATCTGGGAACATTGATCTGGGAACACTGATGTGGGAACACTGATGTGGGAACACTGATCTGGGAACACTGATGTGGGAACACTGATGTGGGAACACTGATCTGGGAACACTGATGTGGGAACACTGATCTGGGAACATTGATCTGGGAACACTGATGTGGGAACACTGATCTGGGAACACTGATCTGGGAACACTGATGTGGGAACACTGATCTGGGAACATTGATCTGGGAACACTGATGTGGGAACACTGATCTGGGAACACTGATGTGGGAACACTGATGTGGGAACACTGATCTGGGAACACTGATGTGGGAACACTGATGTGGGAACACTGATCTGGGAACACTGATGTGGGAACACTGATGTGGGAACACTGATCTGGGAACACTGATGTGGGAACATTGATCTGGGAACACTGATGTGGGAACATTGATCTGGGAACACTGATGTGGGAACACTGATCTGGGAACACTGATCTGGGAACACTGATGTGGGAACACTGATCTGGGAACACTGATCTGGGAACACTGATGTGGGAACACTGATGTGGGAACACTGATCTGGGAACACTGATCTGGGAACACTGATCTGGGAACACTGATCTGGGAACACTGATGTGGGAACACTGATCTGGGAACACTGATCTGGGAACACTGATCTGGGAACACTGATGTGGGAACACTGATCTGGGAACACTGATCTGGGAACACTGATGTGGGAACACTGATGTGGGAACACTGATGTGGGAACACTGATGTGGGAACACTGATCTGGGAACACTGATCTGGGAACACTGATGTGGGAACACTGATGTGGGAACACTGATGTGGGAACACTGATGTGGGAACACTGATCTGGGAACACTGATCTGGGAACACTGATGTGGGAACACTGATGTGGGAACACTGATCTGGGAACACTGATCTGGGAACACTGATCTGGGAACACTGATCTGGGAACACTGATGTGGGAATGGCATGAGGAATACCGTGCACAATTAGCTTCAGGCAACGGAACAAATGTCAGGTTTAGACAACGAAACGTCGCCCAGATACGGTATTTCTAAGGTTCCACTTCCTCCAGCACGACTTGTTCCCGACACACTGCGCCGTGCTGAAGGTTTCTAATATTAATAGCCGTATGACATAATCCTGTCCACGCCTAATGCACGTCTGATGTCTCCTGTGCTTTTAGAGCCTGCTCTCGTGGATCCCCGGGACCGGAGGTGTTGCTTCAGGCTGACTGGCGTTCGGAGACGGAGAAACACTGAGGCATTGTAACATCACTTACAAAAGGGACAATGGAAAGAAGAATCAACTGACAGAAAAAGACATGTTTGCAAAATAAACCGTCTCCACTCCTCGCAAGTAGGTCGGTAAATGAAAGTGTTAAAAAACATGAGTTAACGGACACAAATAGGCATGAAATACACTCAACAAAAATATAAACGCAACACTTTTGTTTTTGCTCCCATTTTTCATGAGATGGACTTAAAGATCTAAAATTCATTCCAGATACACAATATTACCATTTCTCTCAAACATTGTTCACAAATCTGTCTAAATGTGTGATAGTGAGCACTTCTGCTTTGCTGAGATAATCCATCCCACCTCACAGGTGTGCCACATCAAGATGCTGATCTGACATCATGATTAGTGCACAGGTGTACCTTATACTGCCCACAATAAAAGGCCACCCTGAAATGTGCAGTTTTGTCTCACAGCAAAATGCCACAGATGCCACAAGCATTGAGGGAGCGTGCAATTGGCATGCTGACAGCAGGAATGTCAACCAGATCTGTTGCTCGTGCATTGAGTGTTCATTTCTCCACCATAAGCCATCTCCAAAGGCGTTTCAGAGAATATGGCAGTACATCCAACCGGCCTCACAACCGCAGACCACGTGTAACCACACCAGCCCAGGACCTCCACATCCAGCAGGTTCACCTCCAAGATCGTCTGAGACCAGCCACTCAGACAGCTGCTGAAACAATTGGTTTGCATAACCAAACAATTTCTGCACAAACTGTCAGAAACCGTCTCAGGGAAGCTCAACTGCATGCTCGTCGTCCTCATCGGGGTCTTGACCTGACTCCAGCTCGTCGCCGTAACAGACTTGAGTGGGCAAATGCTCCCATTCGATGGCGTCTGGCACGTTGGAGAGGTGTTCTCTTCACGGATGAATCTCGGTTTACATTGTTCAGGGCAGATGGCAGACAACGTGTGTGGCGTCGTGTGGGCGAGCGCTTTGCTGATGTCAATGTTGTGGATCGAGTGGCCCATGGTGGTGGTGGGGTTCTGGTATGGGCAGGCATCTGTTATGGACGAAGAACACAGGTGCATTTTATTGATGGCATTTTGAATGCACAGAGATACCGTGATGAGATCCTGAGGCCCATTGTTGTGCCATACATCCATGAACATCACCTCATGTTTCAGCAAGATAATGCACGGCCCCATGTTGCAAGGATCTGTACACAATTCTTGGAAGCTGAAAATGTCCCAGTTCTTGCATGGCCAGCATACTCACCGGACATGTCACCCATTGAGCATGTTTGGGATGTGCTTGACCGGCGTATACGACAGCGTGTACCAGTTCCCACTAATATCCAGCCATTGAAGAGGAGTGGACCAACATTCCACAGGCCACAATTGACAATCTGATAAACTCTAAGGTACACCTGTGCACTAATCATGATGTCAGATCAGCATCTTGATGTGGCACACCTGTGAGGTGGGATGGATTATCTCAGCAAAGCAGAAGTGCTCACTATCACACATTTAGACAGATTTGTGAACAATGTTTAAGAGAAATGGTAATATTGTGTATCTGGAATGAATTTTAGATCTTTAAGTCCATCTCATGAAATGACC
This sequence comes from Chelidonichthys spinosus, assembly GCA_029853015.1. Lineage (NCBI taxonomy): Eukaryota > Metazoa > Chordata > Actinopteri > Perciformes > Triglidae > Chelidonichthys > Chelidonichthys spinosus. The sequence continues at coordinate 1,483,196 of CM056825.1, read as the reverse complement.
TTAGCTTTCACCCTAACCAACAAACGAAAGATCGTATACATTCACTGAAGGATTAATATGAGAACAAAATGCATATTTTTCACTAGGAATGTCATCAAAACATACTTTAATGCCGAAACAGCTTTAAAATGCTGCATTATGCTGCATTTTCCATTATGAGTGAAAGGAATGAAAGCCATTTTTCACTGCAGGGAATCGCGCATGCGCACTGGCGTCATTTTGATATTCGTAGGATAAAACACGAAAAAATTGTACATAACTTTTCGTAAGTTTCCATACGAAAATTCATGAGAATACGTTGCCACCCTTGTGATTTCAGCAACACAGCATAAAGAGTTTAGAAGAATGTTGCTGTAAAGAAAACACATCTGAACAGCAGAAGACAAAAAAGCTTTGTTGATGTAGAAAAGGTTCCCAGGGGGCGGGGCCACAAGTATGCAAATATCAGGCCGGAACACAATGGTGCAATGATTAATTACTTTTGAATGTGAAGTATAGGTCACTTCATTTCAGCACCACAGACAGCTCCGGAGGCAGCAAATCCCTAACGCTGTTAATGTGAGATTTTCTTTAGTTTTTATTTTTTTCACCATGAATTTAGGTTTTTATCATAGTAATGTAATGAGTAATCAGAGCAAGAAAACAGTGATGTACTCTGTGGACGTGTCTGGCATAGCTGAATGTTCCCTTTGACGGCTTCTTTTTAAATTTGTGCATTCTCACTGCGTTGCCCGTCATGAACTATATGTCCTGTCTGAGTGTTTTTATGATTCCGTTAAAATGCCTTGGGCACTAATTGTTCTTGATTTAAGAACAATTGCTTTTGCATAACACTCTTCTTCTTCTTCTTCTTCTTCTTTATTACCTGAAAATTCTTAAGGCAAACACACACATGAATCTGCAGTCATTTATTTTCTTGATCACTTTGGTGGCAGATCAAAAAGCCACACTGACGTATTCTGAACTAACATTAAGCAATAAGAGGCAACTGTACACACCCAGCAGACATGGAGCAACATTAGTATTCTTGTGGAGTTGTATATGTGTGTGTCCACAGTGAAATTCACTCTCTTTTATCTCTGTTTTTGGTCTCCACCAACTCCTGAGGGAACTGTCTGGCATGTGTTGCCAAGTTGGTGCTTTTTCATTTGATTTGTGGTTTCTTGCTCTCAGGGCCACCGTAGAATACAGGAAGACACCGTCGGACATACATCTTTCATCTTACACCTAAATTACTAGTGATATTCTTACTATTGCATTAAATCTAGTTGTAGTCTCGTTGCGTTCGCAATTAATCAATTCTTCACTAGTTATTATTATTATTGTTATTTCTTCTTTATTTTGAATGATAAAAAAGATGAACATGAATAAACAAAAGGTAAACTCTCTCTCTCTCTCTCAATATATATATATATATATATATATATATATAATTATAATTATTTTATATATAATTATTATGTACTCCAATCAACCTATTAAGAAAGAAAGAAACAACAAGCACCATCAACATCTATGAGATTTACATGACCCTTCCTCATTTCTGTACTTTTCAAAGATATATCTTTTGTACATTTTTTAAAATTGCATTATATTCGGAAAGTTCCACAGTAGAGTAGCTGCAGTGGATTGTACTTGAATTGAACCTAATTAACGTCTATACCTGGGGTTGGCTTGGCATTCACCTTGGCTCGCTGCACCAGGGAGCATCCTGGTAATTAAACTTTTAAGACCAGAGCCACAGGAAGTCCAGGGACCTGCAGAGTGAGAGAGAGACAGATGTGTGTGGGGGGGGGGGGGGGGGGGCAGAGAGTAAAGGTCAGAGAGCAATTGTGAAACAACACGAGGAACAAGAGGCCACATCGGCACTGAGCAGATATTGTACATGTAGCCGTCTCTAACGGGAAAGATGACATCATTTATAGAGAGACTAAGTCCCGCCCCCTTTCCAGTGGACCACCACAGGATCTTATTTTGGGAAAAAATTACAAAAATTATCTTCTAAATTGACAAACATCTTTTATGTAACAAAATTTGGTATAAAAGTGTTTTTCTCTCGCAGTTGATTTATTCCTAAATAAGGTCCGATGGGGGTCAAAGGAAGGGGTGGGACTTAGCCCCTCTGTCAGCATGCTAAACACAAGGTATGATGGGAATGTTGATAAGGAAGGCTGATAGGAAAAGTTGGAGCAACATAGTTGCCATTTTCGTAAATGTGGTTATTTCCCTGCTTGCAGAAGAGCTCGGTGAGAAGATGCCACTGCCATGTACTATACAGTACTGTAGGTTTATTGAAATACTGGTGCATCATATGGCAATTTAGATATTCTTATAACTAGTTTAATATTGATATGCTCAGAATATTCAGTTAAATTAAATTGGGCTTTATTGGCATGAAAGTTTTGGTAACAATGTTTCCAAAGCATCAAAATACATATAATTTGTCCAAATATTAGAACATTACACAATAAACAGTAATACTTATCAACACTGCATGATATAAACAGTATATATTATGTAATATACCTTATGGAATAACTATTTTCTTTAGAGTAAATGTATGTTAGTTGCTATAAACATTTAGTTTCACATTTAAAAAAAGATCCTCTGCCACTTTAAATTGTTTGTTTGCAGCGGATTTGGTCAACGCTTTCGGTGTAAATCGAGAACAACCTACCGGTCTAGTTTTATCATCTGTAATTGGTCGTGAATGTGTCACTGTCACTTTTCCTGGTTTATGATTGGCCGGAGGGCGGGAGCATGCGCACAGCGGGTTGTGGTCGATCTTGGGAGCGGCAGCAGCTAGCGAAGCTCGGAGGGAAAAAAGAGACGAGGAAAATGGAGACTTTACGGTTAAACTTGAATTAGCGAGTCACAGCGATGTATAAACTACGGAGTAGAGACGCCACACCAGTGAAGAACCGTGTGGGTTAAGTGGGAGTAATCTGTCTACGCATTAGCTAGGGCGTAGTTAGCTTTCTAGTTAGCTCGCCCAGCTAGCTGTCAGCGGAAGGATGTGCCATATTTGGTCAATCACCAGCCCGCCATTGGATCGCATTACGCCCGGAGCTAGACCGCCAGGACCGGAAACTTGAACCCTGCTACTGAGTGAGTACTGAACCTTTATTTATCCATTTTCAGCTCGATGAGAGAGAAACGGTTTCACCAGCTTTTGGCCACATCGCAGCATTGATAAAGCCTTTATCGGGTTCAACTGTGTAAATCAATATTAGCATGTTAACGGAAGTAGCGCTAAACAGCTAACACGCTAATGTTGCTAAGGTTGATCAATGGAGTTATAACGTTAGATAGCTAAACTGTTTACGTTATTTATTTATTTCAAACTAAAAAAAAAAGATGAAAATGTTTATTCATTTTTTTAAATTTTGATACAGAACTGTCACTTCCTGCCACCACTTTGACTCCGCCCACAAATTGCGTCATCGCTGTTTACAAACACAAAAAGGGGTCTATTAATGGTCCTTTAAAAATACTTTAAATAATTCACGTTGTGCTTTTTGACATTTGCTTTGTGGTATTTATGGTCAACCTAAAGTTGGTTAAAGGTAAAATATAATAAAACAAGAAGGTTACATGGACTTTGATATATTTCCTCTGTGTTAACACAATTTTGTTGGATTTTGTGAAAGGTCAGTAGACTGCTATGTTCTTGTTTTGCTGTAAACCTCTTATTTTGCCCCAACATTTTATTAAATAATACATTTTTAGATAATTAATATCTATTAATAGATAATATAACACAACTTTTTTCTCTAGTGATATAAAGTCTCCTAGTCTGTCGAATGAATGTAAAACAGGGTCATGAAACCAAGCAATATAGAATATACATTTCTCCCCTTCAGTTTCTCAAAGGACAAAAGAGGTGATTGAGCGTGAGACGGCGGACACGTCTTTTATTTCCTTCACTTTTGTCCTCCACACAGCCGGCTGTCATTGGGCCGACCCTCTTTACATTGACTGAGATTAAAACCTCATCATCTGCCAAAAACAAAGACAGGCAGGAAAGGTCAGGGATGATGAGCGATTCCCAGGTGTGGCGGGAAGTTGACATCGCTCGCTCAATCAGGCAAACCCACACAAAAGCATTCAATCACATACACACATTAATGCATTTTAATGGTCATAGGCACGTGTGCGTACCTGCACATCCACATTCACAAGCACATATGGGCACAAAGAACATGTAAACGTGTGGAACCTTGGCCACTAAGCAACAGTGCATTCAGAAACAGCCATGCAGAGAGAGAGAGAAAAACATACAGGAATACATTAAATACGAGCAGACAGGTAAACATATTACACACACACACACACACACACACTGCTGCTGGGATTACTCATGTCAGTATTGAAAGTGAACCCATTCGGGATGTCTTGCTGAGACTATGGATATTTTATAGATCTCTTCCACAAATAGTATGAATCTTTCATGAGGTTACATCTCTTTGTGTAGTTGTGTGTGTGTGTGTGTGTGTGTGTGTGTGTGTGTGTGTGTGTGTGTGTGTGTGTGCCCACATGTGTGTGTCGTGTGCAGCTGGAAAAGATTACAAAGTGGTGGTTTGAGTAATATGATCACCTTAAATCCTTAACTTACCTTTCCACAGGTACTACACACTGAAACTAAGGGTTTTATGGTGCTCTCATAAGGAAGATCTTATTTTTCACAAAAAAGATTGACTATTTTTAATGTCTCCCTGCATAATATTTTTTTTTTCCTGGATTTGTTTAAATCAGGCTCTATTTTTCAGTTATTGTGAGGGTTTTTTATCCTGATATGTGATAAGAATGTTATATCATCCCATCCCTCACCTTAATGGAAGTTTCTTTTTAATTACATGATAATTCTTGCATTTTTATAATCAAACTCTTTCACTTGATGGTGTTTATGATTATCCAGACAGTAAAAATTCTGTATTTTTTACATGTTGATGGTATTCCTACTTTGGAGGGAGGTCTGTCAGTGTTTTGTAGCTGGTGGTGGAAGTTTCCTTCATTAGAAAAGAATCGGCAACACTAGACTTTTGAAATCTTGCTTCCTCTTTCTGGTTCCTCAACATTACTGGCTGTAGTTTTATTTAATAGGTTTGCAATATATCCAAATGACCTCAGTATGCAGTAATGTACTTGTTGAAATGTGGCGCCATCTTGTGGTAGAGACCTGGTATAAATCAGAGGCCTGACAAAAGATAAAACAGTAAGAAACATGATGAGATGTAATGTATGTAGCTTTGTTAGCATGTGGGCGTCTTATCCTCTGTTAACCTGGTCTTGTTCACACATTGCTGCTCAAAGAATAATGCTCTGTTTAATCAGCACCAGATCCAGTTCACTGTTGGAAGCTGACAACCAGATGTTGTCTGTCATAACAAAAAAAACAGACCCAGGTGGCTCTAAAACGCACCAGATGGAGATCCAAGCAGCAGCAGCCAACCAGGAATCATCCATAATGGCAGTGACAACGTTTTGGACCTAAATCACTCAGGACATCATCTGTGGACGCCAATAAGACCAGAAACTCTCAAAAATGTTCAGTTATTTACGTTATGTCTTATTGTGACTCATCAGGCCCTCAGCCTCCCCCCGGTCAAAACAAGCATTACTCTGGGAGATTACGGTGGTATTAGATAATAGCATGTATTTTATTGTATGTAGTCTAGAATCAGGAGCAAATAAATTACAAGGGCAGCTGTGTAATATTTGCTTTGTGAGCGGATCATGTATTGTCAAAATAAAGCCTGTAATCCTGCCAGGGAAACACCCTCGTGTCCTGCAAGATAAGAAATTCCCCCCGTTTTAAATATGATCAGCCTTTATTGGCCTCCAGCTCTGTGAGAACTGAGGACGTGTCAGTGGACCATCTGGAGATTATTACACTCAAAAACTTGAATCGAACGGCCATGTCTCTGGTGTTTCTGCTTCTCTCTCTCACACACACACTTATGGTTCCCTCATACCTCAAGCACACAAGAGAGGGGAGGGTGGGGGGGAGAAGGGGAGGCACTGGGAGGAGACACTTCATGGGTGAGGTTCACTTAGATCCAAACCCACTGGAGGAACAGGACAGAAAGTTCTGGAGCTGCAACTCTCTTAACAGGACTGAAACGCTGACTGAGCACAGCAGGAAGAGGAAAAGAGAGATATTCAGCCTTTTAAAGGATCATTAAGGATTTCTTTCAACACGCAGACTTTTAACCTGTGACTGAACCCACATGGATTGATCTTGATCTCCCCGTTTTTAGTGGGTTGCACTAAAGACTACAGGAAGTGGGTGTCATTCTACTTGAAGAGGCTTTTCGCCCCCACAAACGTGTTTTTAGCCGTGACTTGTTAAGCGAGGTGCTTGTCATGTCGGTCAGAGCGGTTCCTGTCCTCCTCCTGTGTGTCTGTCTGACTGTGGGTTCAGTCCAGGGCCAGGGTTCCTCCCAGGACACCTTCATAATCCAGTACCTGGAGAGGAGACTGTCTCAGATGGAGGTACGTCAGGTGCCTGAAGCCATCAGGAGACGATAACTCAAATGTTCAGCTCTTCTTATCGTAGTACAAACTGAAAACAGGTCATGAACTGTTGCTCTGATTATCTGGCTGCCAAATGTTCTGTCATCCTCTTTATTCTCTAGATTTGAGAATGTCTTCCTCTTACGGGTTGTTTGGCTGATTCAGCAGATCTCTGTGTGTTAGTCAGATCTGTAGTGAGGTCATGAACTATGATGTACTTATTTCACAGTGATGTCAGGAGTATGTACATCTATTCAAATACTGTCTGCTTAAGGACACTTTTATGATACTTGACTTTTTGTGTTTCAAGCTCCTGGATACTACATGTACTTTTTACTCCTACAGCTCTGTAATTATGAGTACAAACCTCTACAAACGTATATGAAATATATCTTTAATAGGTTCTGGGCTACTGCAGAAAGGTGATAATACACTAATGGAAGAACGTTCCATTTCTGCAAATTCCCTGAATCCTTTTTTTTTCTTTTTCTTTTGAGTAAGATTTAAGGAATAATGTCTTCTGTTTCTCTCCTGTGTTTTTGTATTAATGCTGTGTTCAGGAGCGTCTGAATCAATGTGAGCAGAAGACTGTGAGCTTCACCCAGAAGACCTACGACCTCTCCTCTGAGATCCGGGGTTACCTGTCCACGCTCAGTGTTCTCAGGTAGGCCTGTCTTCAAATAAGGAAGCACACATTATTTCTTCATATGCTCAAACTGTCACTCTATCCTGACAGCAGTACATGAGACTGGGACTTGGCCTCTTTATGCCTGATCTAGATCAGAGGTGAGGAGCCAGGTGGACGGTATGTCTTCACGTGTGGACCGCGTGGAGAGAGAGCTGGAGTATCTGGAAAACAAGATTCCCGCTCAGATGGACATCGAGATAGAAGAGGCTCTGCTGGAACAACAGATACAGGCTGCCGAGCTGGACCTGCAGCAAAAGAAGGCCAAGATCATCGTGGACAATGGTAGGAAGTGTGTGTGTGTGTGTGTGTGTGTGTGTGTGTGTGTGTGTGTGAGTGTGAGTGTGTGTGAGTGTGAGTGTGAGAGTAGTGTACACATGAATTCAGGCCCTTCTCTTCGACGTCCCCAGACTGCAGGACGGCACTGAGTCAGATCAAGTCTCTCAAGATTGTGAAGCAGGCAGGAGACACCTTTGGTTCCTGGTTCAAGGACCCGTCTGAGGGATCAGCTAAGGTCTGTTCAAGTCCTCTAAGTAGCTAACTAGCATTAGTAGCGTGGTAGCGACCTGTCAATCAGCAGGTAAGCCCCGCCCCCTCAAGCATCCCCTGCTTTCTGCTCTGTTGGACTCTAAATGGACCATAATTGATGAGGCACTTCAGCGTTGGCTTCACTTTTCAGAACCGGAGGTTGCTGCCGGGTGAAACCAAGTTGCTTAACGATCTTTTCCTGAAGCCCAACAAACTGTTTTAGTTGCCTGAATATAAGGCAATGAATTCACAAAGTGAAGTTTCAACACGATCGATGCATTTTGGCCGTTTATTTTTATAGCACCATTGATTCACAAAGCAATTCAAAGTGCTTTCCTCGGGCAGATAAATACAGAAGTATCAAAGACATGAACATTTAACATAAGAATCAAACTACACTTTAATTAAACAGTCACACAGCATTAGAGTGGAGGAGATGACTACACCCTTTCAATTGAAAGCTGAGTTCTCTTTCAGGTCTACTTGCTGAGTGGCCTTCGTAACAACACGCTGCTGGAGTACGTTTCTCTGCACAGCTTCACCGAGAGGACCGCCACGCCGCCGGTCAGGGTGCTGACGCTGCCTTTCCACTGGCAGGGGACGGGTCAGGTGGTCTACAACGGGTTCCTCTACTACCACAAGGCAGACACCCCCAACCAGATCCTGAAGGTGTGTGAAGCAGCCGTCGAGGCATTTGTAAAACTGGAACAGTTTGTTCGTTACGTTGAAGGGTCACGTTGGCTTCGGTTACTGGGATCAGTTCCTGACTGCAGTTCACTGGTTTGGGAGCAGCGTTGCAGTAAAACTGCAGTGCTTTTGCTTTTGGCTGAGTGACTTCAGATCGTTTATTTCCTGTCAGTGAGGTCAGTGAGCTAACAATGCCAAAGTAAACAACTTTGTTCCTGTAAGATGAGCTCACGATTCTCAAAATACACTCAAGTGTTTTGGAGCAGAAAGTTTACTGGGAGAAAGTATGTTTTAAAAACGGGTGATATAAAATGTAATGTATAGAACAAGATCGTATCATGAAAACTCATTGTTTTCACAAACATTCAAAGTTAACGGAGGAATCCTGTTTGCTTTAGTGATCCTGGTCTTGTTCTTGTGTGAGTTTGCCTTCAGTTTGTACATGTTGAAGTCCCAGATCCACCAGGAACCCAGACCCCGTCCTGTCTGGGTTCATGACATCATCATGACATCATCCAGAGGTGCTCGTGGATTTCAGCAAGCTGGATTTACTGGATCCAGCAGGACCCACGTGGGCTGGTTCACCACAGCTGGAGGAACCAGAATAAACTGTAGATGTAAAAATGTAGTGTTGTTAAAAACCCTGTTCCCGTGGCGTGAAGGTGGACCTGGTGAACGGTACGATATTGGACAGCACTCTGCTGCCGGGGGCGGGGCGTCTACCCGTCTACCACCTGAACCCCAACACCTACCTGGACCTGGCCGTGGATGAACTGGGCCTCTGGGCCATCCACGCCGACCCGGAGTACGGAGGGAACCTGGTCATCACCAAGCTGGACAAAGGTAGAGAGCACCACACCTGGTCACATGCTGTACAGGTGTAGAGACCCAACACTCTGTTTGTCGCCGCAGCCAGTTTGTCCGTGGAGTACACCTGGGACACGCAGTGTCGAAGCCGGGACGCCGAGGGGGCCTTCCTCATATGTGGGACCCTCTATGTGGTCTACAACACCCGCTACGGGGGTCGGTCCACCATTCAGTGTCTGTACGACATCCACGACACCATCCACAGGTTTGATCTCACACACACACACACACACACACACACAACAGGGTTGTACAGGTGCTGGAAACCCTTGAATTTTAGTGTGGTGTTTCCAGGTTTAAAAAGGTCTTGGATGTAGACTAAAGGTCTTGAAATGTGTGTTGTATGTGATGACATCTATGATAGAACAGAGAAAAGAAACTGAAAACAGCATTTCCTGACATTTCTTTCTGAAAAATGACTTTTGATGATGAACATATGATGAAAATAGTTGGTGATTATATTTCTGTGGATCTGTTAGTGGAATTAGTTTTCCTTTCATTTGTGGTCCTTCTGTAAAAAGCTGTCTCCAAACATCATGTTGGTTGTTTAGAGGACAAGAACATCTCATTTAATGTGATGAACAAGTGACAGAATAAGTAGACTGAATACTGACCATTGGATTGGTACAAAGATGGAGTTTACCACAGCTGGAAGGGGCTGGAAAAGCATGGAGATGCACCTGGAAGTGCTTGGAGGAACCCTGAATAAAGCACACACAGGTTTGTATGTGATTGTGTGATTCCACATTCCCTGCAGCGAGGAGAGTCCCGTCATGTTCTTCCCAAAGCGCTACACCAGCCACAGCAGCATCCACTACCACGCCGGAGACAAGCAGCTGTACGCCTGGGACGACGGCTACCAGACCGTCTACAAGGTGGAGACGCGCCGCAACGACCAGGCCACCGGCGGTTAGAGGGGAAAACGTATCTGACATCAGCTGCTTTTATCACCGTTCAGTTCTTTGTGAATGCTTCAACACAAACAACTGTAACCCTTCTACACTTTATAGATCAAGTCCAAGTAAAAGGCATTTCATACAACATGTAGGCTTCATACTCCACAATAAATAAGTGTTGTCACTTTAAAGCTTCCTTCCTTTCCATTTGAAGAACCAAGCGTACTATAAAATACATCTTTATGAAGTTGATTAATAGTATAGAGCAACAAATGGAGTACGTTGGATTAAAGTCCTGTTTTTAATGCTCTTGATTTAAAGCTTCCGTTTAATTTGACCACACGATATAAGAAGCCGACGGTCATCGCCACCTGTTGGTTTGTGGACTACGCTGTGGAAGCCTGGGGTTTAGGACATCCTTAGAATCTGAAAGGTGGAGAAGATTTAAATGAGATGTGAGGATTACTGTGTTAAACTCAGAGCAGCGGCGTCATCGGTGATGAAGCATAAGGCACTGTAATAAGGAGCTGACGCCTTCCAAAGTCTGCGTTATGTATGCGTCGACAGGAGTGATGATGTCATCATTTCTAATGGCAGAGTATCCTATGAAGTCATACGTTTTACTTGTTTCCTTCCTTCTATTGGTTGACTAGTCTTTGTGTCAGCTAGTCCAGTTAATACTAATTCTTAATACTCTTACTATAGAAATGATTAAAATGACAGTTTTGATAGAAATATATTTAGATGAGAAACGATATACAAATACAGATATTGCAGACATAAACTCAACATAGTGTACAAAAAAACCCATAAGCATGGTTACGTATGTATAATAAATAAATAGTTCATAAACATAACACTCATAAAAACAGACTTGGGGTAAACAAGATGCATTCGGGATGAGAAATTATAAGAATATACACATTTTGTATTACTTGTTTTATATATATATATATATATATATATATATATGGCGTGTATAAATAAATCATTTGTTAAAATAATAAGTCATATAAACAGACTTGGGATAAAGAAGCCACTTTCATAAAGAGAAATGATACGTATGAATTAGTATCATAGTATTAAGCATACTAATGAATTATATATATAACTGATATGACCAATGTGACAAAGTTGTTGTTTTTTCCTTAGAAACGTATTTATATTAGTAACAGGACAGAATACAGACACAATCTTTACATAGTGTTCCATAAAACCATGTTTCCTTAGAAACGTATTTATATTAGTAACGGGACAGAAATACAGACATAGTGTTCCATAAAACCATGTTTCCTTAGAAACGTATTTATATTAGTAACGGGACAGAAATACAGACATAGTGTTCCATAAAACCATGTTTCCTTAGAAACGTATTTATATTAGTAACAGGACAGAATACAGACATAGTGTTCCATAAAACCATGTTTCCTTAGAAACGTATTTATATTAGTAACAGGACAGAATACAGACACAATCTTTACATAGTGTTCCATAAAACCATGTTTCCTTAGAAACGTATTTATATTAGTAACGGACAGAAATACAGACATAGTGTTCCATAAAACCATGTTTCCTTAGAAACGTATTTATATTAGTAACAGGACAGAATACAGACACAATCTTTACATAGTGTTCCATAAAACCATGTTTCCTTAGAAACGTATTTATATTAGTAACAGGACAGAAATACAAACATAGTGTTCCATAAAACCATGTTTCCTTAGAAACGTATTTATATTAGTAACGGGACAGAAATACAGACACAATCTTTACATAGTGTTCCATAAAACCATGTTTCCTTAGAAACGTATTTATATTAGTAACAGGACAGAAATACAGACATAGTGTTCCATAAAACCATGTTTCCTTAGAAACGTATTTATATTAGTAACGGACAGAAATACAAACATAGTGTTCCATAAAACCATGTTTCCTTAGAAACGTATTTATATTAGTAACAGGACAGAATACAGACACAATCTTTACATAGTGTTCCATAAAACCATGTTTCCTTAGAAACGTATTTATATTAGTAACAGGACAGAAATACAAACATAGTGTTCCATAAAACCATGTTTCCTTAGAAACGTATTTATATTAGTAACGGGACAGAAATACAGACACAATCTTTACATAGTGTTCCATAAAACCATGTTTCCTTAGAAACGTATTTATATTAGTAACAGGACAGAAATACAGACATAGTGTTCCATAAAACCATGTTTCCTTAGAAACGTATTTATATTAGTAACGGACAGAAATACAAACATAGTGTTCCATAAAACCATGTTTCCTTAGAAACGTATTTATATTAGTAACGGGACAGAAATACAGACACAATCTTTACATAGTGTTCCATAAAACCATGTTTCCTTAGAAACGTATTTATATTAGTAACAGGACAGAAATACAGACATAGTGTTCCATAAAACCATGTTTCCTTAGAAACGTATTTATATTAGTAACGGGACAGAAATACAGACATAGTGTTCCATAAAACCATGTTTCCTTAGAAACGTATTTATATTAGTAACGGACAGAAATACAGACATAGTGTTCCATAAAACCATGTTTCCTTAGAAACGTATTTATATTAGTAACGGGACAGAAATACAAACATAGTGTTCCATAAAACCATGTTTCCTTAGAAACGTATTTATATTAGTAACGGGACAGAAATACAGACATAGTGTTCCATAAAACCATGTTTCCTTAGAAACGTATTTATATTAGTAACGGACAGAAATACAAACATAGTGTTCCATAAAACCATGTTTCCTTTGTCGAGCGTCCATAGATGTGAAAGTCTGAATAATAATCTGTAAATTGACAGAAACCCAGTAAACCCGCTGCTTTGTCTCTCTGTGTCACCCCGCCCATTTTCAGTTGGCGGTGACGTAGCGGAGGGGGCGTGGCCAGTGCGACCGTTGAGTTTGACAGCAGTGTAGTAGTAGCGGGGCTGCTGCTGTGTTTTCTTCTGTTTGAAAACACCGGCGGTTTAAACGATGCGGCGGCGGAGCGGCAGCAACGCGAGCCGGAGGAGCTCCACGGTCCGACGGCGCGGCGAGAACCCGCGCTTCGACGAGTTCGGCTTCGCTGTCGGTAAACGGAAGGACCAGAAAGTTCACCACCGGTGTCACGACTACAGGTGCGGCGGGGGGCGGGGGAGAGGGGTTAACGTTAGCCGGAAAACTCCGCTAAAGTTAAGCTAACCGCTAGTTAGCGTTGAGTTAGCATCCCCGGGAAAAGTTAAATCAACGCTCCTTTGTTCGCTCTGTCATCGATTAACGGTTACTGACGATGGCAGTGACGTCAGCTGTTTGAAAATGTCTAACATTCTGCAACGTGTGACGTAATTAACCTAATTTAACTGGGACCAACATGGTTTACAAGCATTAAACACAAAGTTATGTTCCCACTTTGGTGAGAAATAGATCCATTTAGAAGGATGCTCAGATTTGAGCTAATTAGCAGTCATTTAAATGTTTCTTCTTCAGAGCCGATACCAATTATCATTGATCCAGGAGACCGATATTAGAAACCGATATTCGTCTGAAGTATAAAAAACAATAATTAGAATAAACTTTGTGTAAATTCCTTAAAGCATATTTTTAATTGACAGAACCTTTTCAATACATTTTATTAAAAGTGTAATGTCACAACACAAATATGAACAGTACTAGTGATATTAACAGTAGTAATATTTACAGTACTAGTAATATAACATTTTTCTGCGTAAACAGTGTCCGCTCTTTGTAAATCAACCATTTTATGTCTTTTTAATGTGTCAACTGTTTATACTCCATGCAAATCACTTTTATCAGACGCTTTTTTATGAGCACATTAAAGTGGGGGGAAGTGTTTTTTGGGTTGTTTCTTGTGCAGATGGTGTTTTATTTGTGTTATCAGCAACTTTAACAAACAAATAAATAAAATTAAGGTCAGGGAGTTGTGACAAAAAGTAGAGCATTTTTTAAATGAAATTATTTTAGCCAGATAAGCCGAATAAATGGTGAATATAGGCTTGGATAATCGGTGGACCCTGGTCTCTCGTTAGTTATTTCAGGTGTCTGAATCCTGGAGATGAATGTCCACCATGTTGTCTCTCCAGCTTCCCCCCGCTGAGCCCCGTGAGGGTCAAAGAGCTGTGTGAGCTGCTGAGCTACTGGAACGGAGCCAGCTTCATCTGCAGGAGTCAGGTCCGCCCTCCTCAGGACCACAAACACACACCGTTAATAGTAACCCACCTCTGTGTGTAACCCTTGTTTTTCTGCTCGCCATGTTTTCAGATCGAGCGCTTCATCCGGATGGGCGTTCCTCCGAGTCTGCGTGGTCGAGTGTGGAAGTGTCTCCTCGCCATCGACTGTCTGAGAGAAACCAGCGACTTCAACTACCAGGTGTGGTACTCAGTGCTTCAGGCCGCCTGTGATTTGACTGTTAGTTTAACTAAACATTCCTCTGCTGTCTGACCAAACCTGCTCATTCATTCATAGACACGTTCTGATTCATCCATGTTTGGGGCTTCCTCCTACAGAAGTGCTTGTTAGAGGTGCGAGGCCCCCTGGTGGACCTGGGGGTCAGTGAGTACGGCATCCTGTCGGCCATCACCACCCTGAGCGAGACCCAGAACGACTTGGGCCTGAACCAGCAGCCCCCTTCCGGCTCCCCGGAGCCCAGATACTCTGTAGACGACATCACGCTGTTCAGACAGATCGCCCTGGACCTACGTGAGCTCCGACGGGGGGATGTTGGTGTTTAAACCCTGATCATTACGCCTGCTTTCATTAACAGTTCCTGGTCCACAGAACGCTCCTTCCCGACCCACCGCTCTCTGATGGGGGACAGTCCAGAAGCCATCGAGGGTCAGGCCAAACTCTTCAGGGTCCTCATCGCGTACGCCAAATACTGCCCGCAGGTCGGCTACAGCCAAGGTAACTTCTGTAAAAAGCTGTCTCCAAACATCATGTTGGTTGTTTAGAGGACAATAACATCTCATTTAATGTGATGAACAAGTGACAGAATAACTAGACTGAATACTGACCATTGGATTGGTACAAAGATGGAGTTTACCACAGCTGGAAGGGGCTGGAAAAGTATGGAAATGCACCTTGAGTGCTTGAAAAGTGCTTGAATTTGACTTTGGAAAAGGTGTAGGAATCCTGGAAAGACTGGTGCACAGAAGTAAGAAAGTTTCAAGCTTTTATTCTCACTTCAGTATAAATGAAGAAACATGCAGTTCACAATGTGAACACTTGGTGGCAGCAGAGGACTATTCATATAAAGGGCATCATCTGCTCAGGAAGTCTCAGTGAAACGAAACACATCTTTTTCATATTATTTATTACATATTACAAATAATAATACATGTGTTTTAATGTATATGAATCTGTTTTTATTTACCAATTATTTTAATTTAACTATTTTATTTTTTTTAATATTTGGTTTTGCCCAGAAACTTTTCTCGATCTCTTGATTGGTTTCAACAGTTTTCACACACAGATTTTATTTTGACAGCATGTAGAGTCTGGATGAGAAACATCTTGAACCTGAATACAATCAATATTTGACAAATGTATGCAATCCTATGACAAATATTAATAATATTTATATTGTGTGTGTGTGTGTGTGTGTGTGTGTGTGTGTGTGTGTGTCTCACAGGCATGTCTTACATCGCTGCGGTGCTGCTGATGCAGTTGGGAGAGGAGGAGGCGTTCTGGGCTCTGACCGCCTTGTTGGACAAACCCAAATATCTGTCCGAACTGTTTGACCTCAGCCTCACAAAGTAGGAATGGGCTTAAATGCAGATATAGATATATATAGATTCGGAGGGTTTTGTATGTGCATACATAAGGGAAAATCAGAAAAGTGTGCATTTTGTTTGTTAAGGTGCTTTGTGATGCTATTTATCAAGAAATCGACCCCGCTGTAAATTCTCCCCGACCGTGGAAAGAAATATTATCTTTGCACAGAACAGGAGGAGGGTGCTGGAAAGGTCAAAGCAAACCAAAGTATCGCTGCTGGAATCTTTATCCTCATAAATCAGGAGAAACTGCAGGATGACTTGAAGCAGCTTTAATGTAGGAGCCTGAATGTGGATGTGTTTACGCTGCACACTCTTTTGGGTTGCTATCAGTTCTGGTAATCAGCCTCCAGGTGTGGTTTCATTATTTACCTGCTCACTTGTACGTCAGGGTTCAGACAAAGAGGGTGATCTCTGATAAATGCTGCTGACTGTCACGTCCTGTTTTAACTCCTTTGGTTTAATAACCAGCATAAAAAGCATCACAGTTTACGTTTGGTAATGTTGAGAAACCAGCAAGAGTTTTCACAATTATCCAACTGTAAAACTCACTGAAAGCATCACTAGATTCAACACTTGGGATTTCTAATGTTTTAAATTCCAACTCTGATGCTCAAATTGCTCCCTGAAACAGAAAATCGTTCTATAACTTTTACTTATAGAACTTATAACTTATACAACTTGTTTTTCCTTTGGATTTGCTGCTTCCTGGCAGAACTACACTAAACCGAACCGTCATGTTTCGTCCAATCAGGGTTCGGCATCAGGTGCAGGTGTTTGACCAGATCCTGAAACACAGGAAGCCACAGCTCTCGCAGCACCTGGTGAGCACCTTCTCATTTTCACCTGCTGGTTTGAACGCTGAAGGAAAGACGGGGTTCCTACGGGGGCTGGAAATCCTGGAAAACCCTTGAATTTTAGTGTGGTGCTTTCCAGGTTTGAAAAGGTCTTGGATGTAGACTAAAGGTCTATAAATGTGTGTTGTATGTGATGACATCTATGATAGAAGAGAGAAAAGAAACTGAAAACAGCATTTTGTGACATTTCTTTATGAAAACTGACTTTTGATGATGAACAGATGATGAAAATAGTTGGTGATTATATTTCTGTGGATCTGTTAGTGGAATTAGTTTTCCTTTCATTTGTGGTCCTTCTGTAAAAAGCTGTCTCCAAACATCATGTTGGTTGTTTAGAGGACAATAACATCTCATTTAATGTGATCAACAAGTGACCGAATAAGTAGACTGAATACTGACCATTGGATTGGTACAAAGATGGAGTTTACCACAGCTGGAAGGGGCTGGAAAAGCATGGAAATGCACCTGGAAATGCTTGAAAGTGCTTGAATTTGAGTTTGGAAGATGTAGGAACCCTGGAAAGAGAGTTTCTCTGTAAATGCCATCAGGTCTAAGAGTGTGAACTATATCAGGTATTGATTATGAGCAGACACTTAAACCCGTGAGGATAGAAGGCTGCTTTTAATACTTTTAGTTCACTTTTTAGTGTGTTTGTGTGCGTGTGTGTGCTTGTGCGTGTGTGTGTGTGCGTGTGTGTGTGTGTGCGTGTGCGTGCGTGCGTGTGTGCGTGCGTGCGTGTGTGCGTGCGTGTGTGTGTGTGTGTGTGTGTGTGTGTGTGTGTGTCGCGTGCGTGTGTGTGTGTGCGTGTGTGTGTGCGTGTGCGTGTGTGTGTGTGTGCGTGTGCGTGTGTGTGTGTGCGTGTGTGTGTGTGGATAAGGTAAGTGATGAGTAGTTCAGAGGCCACTGTAAGGCATCCATCAACACGGGGCCTCTTCTCGCCCCTGTACGAGGCTGGAGGCTTGTTCAGCTCTGTTACCGTCTGTACAGCTGTGTGACGCTCCATCTCTGCAGTTATTTAGGTAAAACCTAAATCTGATTTTCATAATTTGTCTGAAACATGGAATACAAGAGACACGATCTTGTATGTGCAAAAGAAGAATTTATTAAAAGGAAGGTGACTCTATGTCACATTTGCATCTTTTTTTTCCCCCAAAAGAAAACTTAAGCAAAACTCGAATACGGACCATAAACTATCAGCTTTTTAAGGCAACAAAAGATGCAAAGACTGATTCTCCACTATAGAGACCTCTGGTGGCGACTGCTGGTCACTACAACACATTACATCACGCTTAATTGTTATTATTAGACCTCATAATATCATGATAATAATTATAATACTTTAATACAAAACTCCTAAAAGAGTAGTTTACTTCCTTAGAAGTGCTTCAGACAGTCAAACAGATTTAGACATTTGCCTCCTTTAATAGTGGAAATCGTTACCCTTCGTTCTTTCCCAAATCCTAAATGTTATTTGCTTTTCAAAGTGATCGTTAGGAGTCGACTCAGCAGGTCCGGGAGGAAAGCTGCCCCTCTGGAGCCAACACACCCCACGGGGGCTTATTGTCGGCACAATGCTTACCCTCCTTACAGAAAAAAGCCTATTACAGATCAGTGGTCAGCATTTCTCTTTGTAATGGAGCTGTTCAGGGGAGTTAGACCAGCGCTCTGTTCCCTACCAGACCTGAGGAAACAGAGACTGGATGCATTTTCAACGTAACGTTAGAATCTTAGTTCTCTATAATGAGCAGTAAACGTCACACACCAGGATGTGTCAGTAACACCATTAAGAAGCTGATTAAACTCACATGAAAGGTGTTAAATCTAAAATTCAGAGCATGTATCTCAACATGGCAACGGCTGGGCCGGCAGCTAGCAGCCAACAGTGCTCACAGCACAATCAGTGCAAGCATGAATGGTGACAGTCCTGTGTTGTAGTTGACAGGGAACGTGGCAGAGAAACCAGTCATGAATACATGTATTGGTTGAACCGGATCCACCCTCCCTGTTCCCCCCATGCAGGAGTCCCTGGGGGTCCTGTCAGTCCACTTTGTGATGCCCTGGTTCCTGACCCTCTTCACATCCCTGCCCTGCTGGGACTCTGTCCTGGCTGTCTGGGATCTCATCATCCTGCACGGTACGACACCAACAGAGTCTTTGCTGACAGTAATCTATTACTGGGTATGGTTTCCCTCGCTGAGAGGATAGTAATCTATTACTGGGTACAGGTTTACTTCGCTAAGAGGATAGTAATCTATTACTGGGTATGGTTTCCCTCGCTGAGAGGATAGTAATCTATTACTGGGTACAGGTTTACCTCGCTGAGGATAGTAATCTATTACTGGGTACAGGTTTACCTCGCTGAGGATAGTAATCTATTACTGGGTACAGGTTTACCTCGCTGAGAGGATAGTAATCTATTACTGGGTACAGGTTTACCTTGCTGAGGATAGTAATCTATTACTGGGTACAGGTTAACCTCGCTGAGGATAGTAATCTATTACTGGGTACAGGTTTACCTTGCTGAGGATAGTAATCTATTACTGGGTACAGGTTTACCCCGCTGAGAGGATAGTAATCTATTACTGGGTACAGGTTTACCTCGCTGAGAGGATAGTAATCTATTACTGGGTGCAGGTTTACCCCGCTGAGAGGATAGTAATCTATTACTGGGTACAGGTTTACCCCGCTGAGAGGATAGTAATCTATTACTGGGTACAGGTTTACCTCGCTGAGGATAGTAATCTATTACTGGGTGCAGGTTTACCCCGCTGAGAGGATAGTAATCTATTACTGGGTGCAGGTTAACCTCGCTGAGGATAGTAATCTATTACTGGGTACAGGTTTACCTTGCTGAGGATAGTAATCTATTACTGGGTGCAGGTTTACCCCGCTGAGAGGATAGTAATCTATTACTGGGTGCAGGTTAACCTCGCTGAGGATAGTAATCTATTACTGGGTACAGGTTTACCTTGCTGAGGATAGTAATCTATTACTGGGTGCAGGTTTACCCCGCTGAGAGGATAGTAATCTATTACTGGGTGCAGGTCTACCTTGCTGAGGATAGTAATCTATTACTATAAGCAGTTTAACCCGTGTTGACTGTGACATGGTGTTTGCTCCTCAGGCCTGGCGGCTCTGTTCCAAACCGCTCTGACCATCGTTCAGCTGCTGGAGCCGCGACTGATGGACCTGGACGACCAGGGAGCCGTCTTACCACTGCTGCTCCGAGTACCTGTCGACCTGTGAGTACCTGTCTGTGGGAGGACCTGTACCTGTCTGTGTGTGAGGACCTGTACCTGTCTGTGTGTGAGGACCTGTACCTGTCTGTGTGAGGACCTGTACCTGTCTGTGTGTGAGGACCTGTACCTGTCTGTGTGTGAGGACCTGTACCTGTCTGTGTCAGGAACTGTACCTGTCTGTGTGTGAGGACCTGTACCTGTCTGTGGGAGGACCTGTACCTGTCTGTGTGTGAGGACCTGTACCTGTCTGTGTGTGAGGACCTGTACCTGTCTGTGTGAGGACCTGTACCTGTCTGTGTGAGGACCTGTACCTGTCTGTGTGAGGACCTGTACCTGTCTGTGTGAGGACCTGTACCTGTCTGTGTGTGAGGACCTGTACCTGTCTGTGTGAGGACCTGTACCTGTCTGTGTGAGGACCTGTACCTGTCTGTGTGAGGACCTGTACCTGTCTGTGTGTGAGGACCTGTACCTGTCTGTGGGAGGACCTGTACCTGTCTGTGGGAGGACCTGTACCTGTCTGTGTGTGAGGACCTGTACCTGTCTGTGTGTGAGGACCTGTACCTGTCTGTGTGTGAGGACCTGTACCTGTCTGTGTGAGGACCTGTACCTGTCTGTGTGTGAGGACCTGTACCTGTCTGTGTGTGAGGACCTGTACCTGTCTGTGTGTGAGGACCTGTACCTGTCTGTGTGTGAGGACCTGTACCTGTCTGTGTGTGAGGACCTGTACCTGTCTGTGTGAGGACCTGTACCTGTCTGTGTGTGAGGACCTGTACCTGTCTGTGTGTGAGGACCTGTACCTGTCTGTGTGTGAGGACCTGTACCTGTCTGTGTGTGAGGACCTGTACCTGTCTGTGTGTGAGGACCTGTACCTGTCTGTGTGTGAGGACCTGTACCTGTCTGTGTGAGGACCTGTACCTGTCTGTGTGTGAGGACCTGTACCTGTCTGTGTGAGGACCTGTAC
Organism: Chelidonichthys spinosus; assembly: GCA_029853015.1. Taxonomy (NCBI): domain Eukaryota; kingdom Metazoa; phylum Chordata; class Actinopteri; order Perciformes; family Triglidae; genus Chelidonichthys; species Chelidonichthys spinosus. The sequence goes on along the minus strand of CM056825.1, from coordinate 1,462,160 downwards.
CTGTCTGTGTGTGAGGACCTGTACCTGTCTGTGTGTGAGGACCTGTACCTGTCTGTGTGAGGACCTGTACCTGTCTGTGTGTGAGGACCTGTACCTGTCTGTGTGTGAGGACCTGTACCTGTCTGTGTGTGAGGACCTGTACCTGTCTGTGTGAGGACCTGTACCTGTCTGTGTGTGAGGACCTGTACCTGTCTGTGTGAGGACCTGTACCTGTCTGTGTGTGAGGACCTGTACCTGTCTGTGTGTGAGGACCTGTACCTGTCTGTGTGAGGACCTGTACCTGTCTGTGTGTGAGGACCTGTACCTGTCTGTGTCAGGACCTGTACCTGTCTGTGTGTGAGGACCTGTACCTGTCTGTGTGAGGACCTGTACCTGTGTGTGTCAGGACCTGTACCTGTCTGTGTGAGGACCTGTACCTGTCTGTGTGTGAGGACCTGTACCTGTCTGTGTGTGAGGACCTGTACCTGTCTGTGTGAGGACCTGTACCTGTCTGTGTGAGGACCTGTACCTGTCTGTGTGTGAGGACCTGTACCTGTCTGTGTGTGAGGACCTGTACCTGTCTGTGCGTGAGGACCTGTCTGTGCGTGAGGACCTGTCTGTGTGAGGACCTGTACCTGTCTGTGTGAGGAACTGTACCTGTCTGTGTGTGAGGACCTGTACCTGTCTGTGTGTGAGGACCTGTACCTGTCTGTGTGTGAGGACCTGTACCTGTCTGTGCGTGAGGACCTGTCTGTGTGTGAGGACCTGTACCTGTCGACCTGTGAGTACCTGTCTGTGTGAGGACCTGTACCTGTCTGTGTGTGAGGACCTGTACCTGTCTGTGCGTGAGGACCTGTCTGTGTGTGAGGACCTGTACCTGTCGACCTGTGAGTACCTGTCTGTGTGAGGACCTGTACCTGTCTGTGTGTGAGGACCTGTACCTGTCTGTGTGTGAGGACCTGTACCTGTCTGTGTGTGAGGACCTGTACCTGTCTGTGTGTGAGGACCTGTACCTGTCTGTGTGAGGACCTGTACCTGTCTGTGTGTGAGGACCTGTACCTGTCTGTGTGTGAGGACCTGTACCTGTCTGTGTCAGGACCTGTACCTGTCTGTGTGTGAGGACCTGTACCTGTCTGTGTGTGAGGACCTGTCTGTGTGAGGACCTGTCTGTGTACCTGTCGATGTGAGTGAAGAAGCTAACAGCTAACGGAGGTTGAATCGAATTGTGGTGCGTTCAAGCTCTACTCAGTAAAAGTGACTATTGTGTGTTATAAGACTATCATGTTCAAATGTAATCTTGTAAAATATCGATATTAGAGGTAATTATGGTGTTTAACTTCCAAACACTTATAAAACATAACCAAAACTACTAATACCATTTTATATCATTACAAATATATACATTTAATAGCATTAATACTATAGATCAGTCTGACTGAAAAATGTAGACTTGTGTGTCTGCTGAGTGTGTGCTGAAGCAGCTTCATTCTCATCTCGTTGGAGTTGTCATGAAGGATCTCCAGCCGGCCTCATGAATGTGTTTCAGATGCTGAATGAAGCCGCGGGCGCCTCATGAATATGAATCAGACGTGTTTAGACACCGAGCGTTCCCGGGAAGAAGCCGAGTCCTCCTTGTTTTGGACTAAACATCCTTCATGCTAAATCCGTGCCTTCCCTCCGCGTCGCCCAGCACGCTGAATACAAACGTCACAGGCAGACATGTTTGTTGACACGGAGCCGTAGTTATGGCAACCGGGCCGGGTCAGCGGGTTTGTGTGTACAGCCTCTGTGTGTGTGTGTGTGTGTGACTGGTGCACAGTTATCCCGTTTATCATATTTGTATTAACAGATAAGCTCCATTTAACTCTTAGATTTCACACTCATACGTACTTGTGGGGAATCGGCCCCACGGGTCGGACCTCCGCTTGTTCACCTTGGACGGAGATCTTTGAGGTCGATGCCGTGTCACAGGCCGTGATAAAGCACTTTATCATGAGCCGGGGGGGGGGGGGGGGGGTAGGTACGCACCGATGACTTGCAAAGTGGATTATCAAGGACAAAGTGTTCACTTCATTTATAAAAAAAAAAAGCTTTACACCCACTTAACACAGGGTTGGGGCGGGGGCTGGAAATCCTTGAAAACACTTGCATTTTAGTGTGGTGTTTTCCAGGTTTGAAAAGTGCTTGGATTTAGAATAAAGGTCTATAAATGTGTGTTGTATGTGATGACATCTATGATAGAACAGAGGAAAGAAGATCTCCATATCTGAGGGACTGAAAACAGCATTTCCTGACATTTCTTTATGAAAAATGACTTTTGATGATGAACAGATGATGAAAATAGTTGGTGATTATATTTCTGTGGATCTGTTAGTGGAATTAGTTTTCCTTTCATTTGTGGTCCTTCTGTAAAAAGCTGTCTCCAAACATCATGTTGGTTGTTTAGAGGACAATAACATCTCATTTAATGTGATGAACAAGTGACAGAATAAGTAGACTGAATACTGACCATTGGATTGGTACAAAGATGGAGTTTACCACAGCTGGAAGGGGCTGGAAAAGCATGGAGATGCACCTGGAAATGCTTGAGAAGTGCTTGAATGTGACTTTGGACCCCTGTTAACAGCAGACGGGTCCGGGCAGAGAGAGGCCACATTGTGATCCACGTGTGAACCTCCCGGTCCCGTTCTGGTCCAGCTCCGGTTCTCAGCGGGCAGCTTGCCACCACCGTCTCATTGAGAAGTCCTTGTTGCCTGCTTGGCATCACTACGAAGGCCTGGTCAGGAGTCAAGGCTAAGTGGACCGGCTGTCTCCCAAGGCGGGATCCCCTTACGCTGGGAAACCACTGTGAAAGAACTGGGGGAGGGGGGGAGGGGCTGACAGTGAAGAGGATCTTCAACCTCTGTGAATGTTCCTGAAGGAGCTCTGAATGGACGTCATGCACCCGTCAAGGCCGTCCTGATTAATGGTGGGTTGAGTAGTGTCATCCATCTCCTGTGTGAGGCGGTCTCTGCTGGTCTGTCAGTCAGCTGTCAGCTCTCTCAGGGTTACAACAAAGACCCCCGGACTCAGACAGCAGCTTCACACGTTCTTCCCCCGGTCCGCGGTTCCCCAGCAGGGTGGATCAGCTGTTAGTCATGTATATATACTACCTAGTGGTAGTGTGGCTCTATGGATTTACTTCTGTCCAGGCTGACATATCTCAACAACCGTCTGATGGATGTCCATCCATCGTCTACTGCTCATCCTGTATTCATGTTCCTGGATCTAAAAGGGTTAAACAGGCATTTTTCATGTATGTATTCATGTATTCTAAATACTGGAGGGGCGTACTGACTCCTGTAGCACCACCAGGATATAAATGTAGGACTTTAGAGCCACTTCATGTCTGCAATAACATTCTCTGGAATCACTTTGGTGACTTTTAGTACTAGCGTCAGGAACTAAATTGTAAGGACTTCTCGCAATTCTGCCTTCTATTAGTTACAAATGAAGGTTTTTCAGTGCTTCAGCACAATGTTTGTGTCATGTAATGTGCACTTTGTTTGTCTCGGGGTTAGGAAATCTTCTCAGTCTCAAAATACAAATGAAAACCGACAGTAGGATTCTCCACATAATGTTGTTTTTAATTGATTGGCCATTTAAAGTCGTGATGATCCCACACCACCTCCCACTCATTGGCTCTCCTTTTAGTGTCCAAATCACCAGTGTCCAGGCCCGTCTCCCCCTCTATACCATCATCCCACTCACTCCCAATTCCCATAAACCCCCCCCCCCTTCATTCGTTTGTCCTCGTTGACACACTGACACCCTCGTCCAGCTGGAGGCGTCCACACATCATTTGTTTGCTTCACACTGACAAGACGGCTTTGGGGTTTTTCCCCCTCATCTCTTTCAAACATGCCCCAAAGCATTCAGACTGAGGAACGCTCAGCTTGTGTTCTTTCTGCTTCTGACATGATACGCATTTTTATACAACACCACGTCTGTCTTCTCTGGTGGAGCCTTCCCCCACGGAAACTGGAACATTGGCTTGAGACAGGCAAAGCTGGAAGCTGCTTCTATAGAAGTCTATGAGAAAATGGTCCTACTTCTCTCTGCTGGCCACCAGGGGGCGACTCCTCTCTGGTTGTATAGAAGTCTATGAGAAAATGGTCCTACTTCTCTCTGCTGGCCACCAGGGGGCGACTCCTCTCTGGTTGTATAGAAGTCTATGAGAAAATGGTCCTACTTCTCTCTGCTGGCCACCAGGGGGCGACTCCTCTCTGGTTGTATAGAAGTCTATGAGAAAATGGTCCTACTTCTCTCTGCTGGCCACCAGGGGGCGACTCCTCTCTGGTTGTATAGAAGTCTATGAGAAAATGGTCCTACTTCTCTCTGCTGGCCACCAGGGGGCGACTCCTCTCTGGTTGTATAGAAGTCTATGAGAAAATGGTCCTACTTCTTTCTGCTGGCCACCAGGGGGCGACTCCTCTCTGGTTGTATAGAAGTCTATGAGAAAATGGTCCTACTTCTCTCTTGATGTATTATCTCAGTTAACATTGTAAACATGAGTTTATGGTCTCAATCTCTAGTTTCAAGTCTTCTTCAATCCAGCATGATGTTCATTTAGTACATTATGGTCCATTTAGAGTCCACCAGACCAGGAAGCAGAGGATGCTTTAGGGGGCGGGGCTTACTTGCTGAGTGACAGTTTGCTAATACGCTAGTTAGCTCTAAAGTTGACCTTGAATTATGAAGCTAACTTTGTTAGCAGCTTCACACCAGAATCCGCTTGGATCCAGATCCAGTAAGGGTGCCGCTCTGCTGCTTGTGTTCATCAGATCCACCCATTAGTTGCCAAAATTTCTAGACGGTAACTTTTTAAAGCCAAAGTACGTCCACTTCTTGTATACAGTTCCTGTTGTTGTTGTTGTTGTTGTTCACGTTCCCAACCTAATTTGTTGTTTATTTTTTCGTGTGTGTGAAATTGGCCCCCCATCTTACACCCCCCTTCCATCAACAGAGCCCAGTACGCTGTGTTGGTTCCGGCCCTGTGGAAAACCGACGTCCAAGACTGGGAGCTTAAATGTATGAACAGTCTGCTGCTGGACGAGAGCCACCACAGACCCAACACGGGTACCGCACACACACACACACACACACACACACACACACACACACACACACACACACACACACACACACAAAGCCGTCGTTCTTTAGCAGAAGCTAATAATGCAGAGGGACACGGGGGACCGCTCACACTCAGTCGCTCTGACTGGAGTAACTCACTCAGGCTACATCACTTAACCTTACATGCTGATCTCGTTACACACACACACTGTTCTCTGATCTCATGGTGATTGGTGGACCTCGGGGGAGAAACATCTCCAGCTCGTTCCTGAGAACGCTGTAACAGAAGAAGGACAGGGTTTCCCACAGAATTAGATTCTAGCTGAAGAATGTGTCTTATGGGGAGATACATGAAGGAAGTGGACGTTCTTAAGCTGATAAAACCACTGTCTGTCCTCTAAACAACAATTAGCACCAAGAGAAATAGTTCCTTAAATCTGTTCAGACATGTTGGCGTTCTGCCTCCACGACAATAGATGGACCTGGAAAAAACCTGCTTGTACTTTGGCTGCGGCATCAGCTGACAATCTCAACTGATGATGAAGTTCATGTAACTGTGTGTGTGTGTGTGTGTGTCCACTACAACAACTATGACAGATCAAAGGGGCTTTTTATCTTTTGAAGGTTGTTCACATATCAGCTCCTCCAGATCTGGAAACCCCTCACCGCCGGAGTCTCATCTTCACAAAAGAGTGGAATGCAAACCTGATGCGTGTGTGTGTGTGCGCGTTCATTCGTTCATGGTTGTAAGTGTGTGTGTGTGTGTGTGTGTGTGTGTGTGTGTGTGTGTGTGTTCATTTGTTCACGGTTGTAAGTGTGTGTGTGTGTGTGTGTGTGTGTGTCTTGACGGACCCAGAAAGGCAGCAACTGGGATGAGTCACAGGTCGGTGGCTGCAGGGCTGTGTTTGTCGACACAGCCGAGAAGGCTAAGAAGGTGTGTGGGAGTGTGTGTGTGTGTGTGTGTGTGTGTGTGTGTGTGTGTTGCGTAAGTAAGAGTGTATTTGCGAACAGGGCAGAAGAATCCGAGAGCATGAGGAGTTTCCATTCAGGACAGTTTGAGGCAGGAATAATCCGTCAGCCTTGTGTCCGTGTATGTATGCCCACCTGTGTGTGTGTGTGTGTGGAGTGTGTGTGTGTGTGTGGGGTGGGGGTGTGTGTGTGTGTGGGAGTGTGTGTTGGGGTGTGTGAGTCAGGATGACTCATCCTTATTTGCTGGCTTGTCAGACTGTCTAGGCAGCCAGGGAAACGAGCTGATTCATTCGCTGCCTGTCGATCCGACACAATAACACCCCCCCCCCCCCATCCCTGATGCCCGGCGGCGTGATGATGCTGTTACAGATCTTGTGGCATGTGTTTCACTTTCTCATTAAGCGTTCAGAGCATCCGAGTAGCCAGCAGCGCTCACAAGGCTGCTTCTAAACATAGAGGCCGTTGATTGAGGCTAATTGGTGATTTTCTCTGCTATCACAACATAATAGACTCGACAAAAACCACCGTAGGGCATTCCTTTCACTTTTTCACTTTCTTTCAAAGAAATGACACAGAAATACATATTTTTCTTTTTAAAAACATGAAAAACAAGATATGTTCTTTTTTTTTGCATAGAGTAAGATATACATTTGAAATCCTTGCGGGCAGTATTCCTTACAGACCTCCATCTCCACTTCCAGAAGCACAATACATTTATGTCGGCCCTTCCACTTCCAACCCTTTACAGAGGCCCACATGGGCCCTATCTACATACCTAGAACCATTCCCATTATAGGTTTCAACAGCAATTTTCTTATGTCTTACTGCCATTTGTCCATCTTCATGTCTATGATGATATAAGAAGGATGACGTCGTATTGGGGATATAAAGTCAATCCACTTATTTCAGATCTGGTAGAAATTGTCTCTCTGAATCCTCAAGGAGTCAGTCAGCTTCTCCATTGTGAACATTTCCAGAATTATTTCATGCCAATCTTCTAATGTGGGCGAGGCTGGATTTACCCATTTTCTAGTGATTTGATTTCTTACTTGCTGCAGAGAGCCTGCAGCAGCTTTGTGTCCTTCCTTTGTTTCACCAGCACAACATGGCCCAGATAAGGAGTCTCCAAGTCAGGAATGTGAAACTTGCATTGGCTGAGTAATATGGATGGAACATAGACTGTGTACAAGGCATGGTGACGTCACCCGCTGGGTTGTGGACGACGGCAAGATGGTGCAATTTAAGAGAGTTGGCATGCAGGTCGATATCTACAGCAAAGTCAGAGGAGGGCGAATGGTGAATGGGTGGCGTGGCCCTTTAAGAGTCATTGTTATCAGCTCCACCTGGGCTCTTCCTGTTTGGCCTGAGGGCAAATGAAAACCCCATTGAACTCACTAATCCACGTACTTCATCACATTAATACGAAAAACCCCCTCAGATTAATTTCATAAATCAGCCGTGCTCATTGATTTGCAACGTTGGCCTCATACAATTGTTTTTAAATGAAGCAATCAAGAGACTAGAAAGGTTGCGTTGCCCTGTTGTGAATGATATTGTTGTGACAGTGCCCCCCCCCCCCCTCTCCCAACAGCAGGCTGAGTCGGCAATAAAGGACAGAGTTGGATGTGATTATGCTGAGTCAGGCTGAGAGGAGAGCAGGTAGATGTCCTTCCACGGCTCCTCTTTTATTCCTATTGTCTTCCCTCCTCCCCCTTTCCTTTCCCCTACTCCTCACCCTCTCCTCCCCTCCTTTGTTTCCTCTCCTGCCCTCTTACGTCTTCTTTTTCTTTTTTCCCATGACTCCTCTGGTGTGGCAGCAGATGCCAGCGTCCCGTGATACCGACTCTGTTTCCTTCCTGTCCGGCTGCTGCCCGAGCCTCAGAGCCATGACTCAGCGTTCACCTCGTTCAGCGCTGCTGAGCGACCTTCCACAGCCGCCGCTCCTCAAACATACCAGATTAATGCTGAGGGTTTCTGGTATGATGTCACATATGAACGATGACCGTGGTATTGGTGCCGTGTCATGTATTCATGCATCGGAACAGCAGGGGGACCAGGTCCTTCGTTATTAGGTAGTATTTATAGGTGGCGACCTCTTGTTTCTGCAAAGTGAAGCCAAAGCTGAAGTGCCTTCAACTGTCGTTCTCCCTGCTGGCCACCAGGGGGCGACTCCTCTCTGGATGTAGCAGGGGTTGCTTTAGGGGGCGGGGCTTACCTGCTGATTGACAGTTGGCTACTAATGCTAGTTGGCTACTAAGATGGCTTTAACACTAAGCTGTAAAGTTATGGAAGATGGATGCATTGGAACAAACGAGGTCAGGTTATAAAGGAGGGTCGGGAGGAATTGTCCAAGGTTCAGATCCGGAGCAAACACACACACACACACACACACACACACACACACACACACAAACAAAAGCAGATTACACAGCAACCAAGGCGGTTCCAAGGGTCACACTGTGGAGTTTACGACCTGCAGAAGGTGTAACACTGCTGTCGGCCCCCGGGGGATCAGTGCACCGGGGTCACACACACACAGGTCACAGGTCACAGGTGACTGAGCCGACATCCACAGTGATAAGTTCCTCTGAGTTCAGCTGAGGTTACACAGCTAATAGATGGCCTCCACATCAAAGTCAAGCCAAAGTAAATCAACCTAACTGCATTCATTTTACATCGAACACTCGTAGAAATAATGCTGGCTGATTCTTCCAGTGTTTATCTGTTTTCCTCTCGACCTTCACATACTCGAGTGCCTCCGAAGGAAATCAAAGAATAAACACATTTCAAAGTGGACACAGTGTAATAGAGCTATTGATCAGTGGAAGTCACCTTGGATGATATGATGCTGATGATGGTTTGATTCCAGTCACATTAGACTACAGCCTGGTTGTCCAATCCCACTTTGCAGTCTTAGAAACATTATGTTTATATATATATATACGGATGTGGTGGAAAATCTCTGAATCCTCTTTCTTCTGGTCTTGTGGTCTTGAGGTCACTCTTAGTCCCAGAAGAATGTCCCCCTCCTAACCTGGATCAGGCTGCTGAGCCGGAGGCCCTGGCCTACCTATGACCCCTCAGTTGGACCTGCTTTCTAGTAAGGTTGGGAGTAATCTCCATCTCCATTCTGTGAGCTGGCAGCAGAGGAATGCCACCTGCTCTCTGAGCCCGAGGCGGACCCCCACACCCTCTGAGCCCGAGGCGGACCCCCACACCCTCATTAAACACCTCTGTAGTCAGCGGGACCTTCACAAGCACCATTAGCTGCACACCGTTAACCGGCTCACTCCCATCACACATGTGGCTCCGTAGGCACTGGAAGGGCCTGGAAAGTCCAGGATGGTGAATCCACTTCTAGACGACCTGGCCTTTAGCTCCCGTGGGGCGGCGGGGTCATTACTGGTGGACCTCGTGTACCGTCCACCGACTCTGACCCAGATACTTGCGTGTTGTGTAAGTTTCCTTTGTTCAACTTGAAGTTGTCGAGCCGGTTGCAGGAGGTGGGTTAAAGCCCCGGAGGCTCGTCTGGTGGTCGTCAGCAACGCGTTGTCGGGTCTCCAACAAGCTTTCAGTCAGACGGCAGGTCACATGTTGGTGTTCACTCCTCCTTTCCAGATGTGGAGCTTCTTCCTGTGAAGCACTCACTTATTATCATAAAGTCATGATTCTGGCAGAAAAACTTTAGAAATGTTGCTGTCGGAGTCAATAATGTACTTTATATACTCAAGTAGAAGTACAGGTACTTTATATACTCAAGTAGAAGTACAGATACTTTATATTCTCAAGTAGAAGTACAGATACTTTATATACTCAAGTAGAAGTACAGATACTTTATATACTCAAGTAGAAGTACAGATACTTTATATTCTCAAGTAGAAGTACAGATACTTTATATACTCAAGTAGAAGTACAGGTACTTTATATACTCAAGTAGAAGTACAGGTACTTTATATACTCAAGTAGAAGTACAGATACTTTATATACTCAAGTAGAAGTACAGGTACTTTATATACTCAAGTAGAAGTACAGGTACTTTATATACTCAAGTAGAAGTACAGATACTTTATATACTCAAGTAGAAGTACAGATACTTTATATACTCAAGTAGAAGTACAGATACTTTATATACTCAAGTAGAAGTACAGATACTTTATATTCTCAAGTAGAAGTACAGATACTCATGTTCAAAAATGTACTAAAGGAGTAAAAGTATCCCTATGAATGTTGTATTTTTACAAGGCTAACTGAATCTGGTGTCATATTAATAATACAATAATAATCAAGTAAGGAGCCTGTTTAGTGAATGTGAAGAGTAGAATGTACAGATGTTAGTTTTAAGTAAAGTACAAAGTTGTCAGAAAAATAAATACTCAAATACAGAACAGATACCTGATAGTTGTACTTCAGTAAAGTATTTGTACTTGAATGGGAGGAAATACGTTTTTATCACAGATTGAACACTCAGTAAGTTGATGGTGGTGAATTTACTATTTCCTGCTTTTAGTTTGTGATGTTGAAGCGTAGTTTGACCGTCGTCTCTGCGTTCACGCTGCGATGACCAAGCGTTCCCGTGGAAACGAGTGGTGGTGAAGTCCTAACAGAGACGAGGTCAAGAGAGGAAGCTCTTCAGTGAGAGAGAGCGATGCTCGGCGTGTCCTCAGCTCCCCTCATTAAACTGAAAGCAGACAGCTGGTTGGGATTCGGGCTTGTTTGCATGCGGCCCTTAATTAGATGAAATTAGGAGGAGAATGAATTATTTGGGATTTGTGTGTAAACGTGTTGGATGACGGGCTGCGAGGCCGCAGGTACGGGAGGAGGAGGAGGAGGAGGAGGTGCTAATGAGAGGAGAAAAGAAAGCAGCGCTGGCTGGCATCCCGCAGCACCGAGCCCCTCCACGCTTTCCCCCCGCGGCCGACCCGTGAGGCTTTCCTGCTTCCTCTCGCCCTAGTTTACCGCCTCACTGTGGACCCCCGTGGTGGTCCTGGAGCATGTGTGTATTACTGTATAACTGGTGTGTGTGTGTGTGTGTGTGTGTGTGTGTTCATTGTGCAGACTTCACCATCTACTCTACTTCTGGTGAAATCTTTACTTGTTAGATGTGTGAAGTTTTACTGCAGCAAAGCAAACAATTAGTTCCAGAAGTCAACATTTCTACCCAGATTCTGTCACGCTGCATCACACAACCCCGAGATAGTCACCTGACGTCATCTATTCCTGTCTCCGACGAGTCCTTGGGACGAACACACAACATTCAGTCTCCTGTTCATGTACCAACTTCAGATACGGATATTAGAGTTAACAACACAACATAGTCATAATAATGCCACCAATGCAATCTGTACTTTCACTAACCATCCACAACATTAACCAGGCGTTGTTTATCTCACCGCTTCCTGGTTACAACGTCCAATCAGAGGCAGCCAGAGACGATACGATGATAGATCAGAACAATGTTGGACGTTTAAAGTGAAATAAAACAACAAAAAGTAATGAAGAAACAGGTGTGCTGATAATTATTCCATTGTTGTCGTCGGTATGAAGCTGGTTGAATAAACACAATCTGTCGACTCGTTGTCCTGTTTAACCATGACACAGCAAATCTAAACTCAATCCTTCCCTCTGCTTCCTGTCCTGAGACTATTAAATCACGTCGCGTGTTAATCCCCAACTTTCCATCCCTGGCCCTCTGGAGTCCTCGCTGGACCTTTTGCCCTCAGCGAGTGACCTTTGACCTTGCAGTAGGGCCTCGAGGCGTATTTAGAGGGCGGCTCTGAATGACAGGGTGTGGTAGGGGTCAAACCTCACAGGTCAGCGGGGATCAGGCCCACTCCTTCCATTATCCCCTTCTCCACCAGCTCCTGTCTTTCTCCCACAGGCCTCCTCCACCTTCCTGTTCACGGGACGTCCGTTTGATTTAACCTTTATTCTCCGAGGCACAAGACAGAAATGTTACAGACAAAAACATTCAGTGTTCAAGTTCATGCTTTTAAAATGATTCACTTTCTGTATAAGACCTCCAAAATGTACCAGTGTCCCCATTCAACGCTGGTATAAGTTCCCTCTAGTGGTGACTTCGCAAAGTGCAATGTGACTTCACATATATAGTCGTTAAAATGAATGGATTATATTCATATTTACAGAGAGCATATTTACCATAGACCGCCTAAAGTACAACCAATAATGTAGCTGCCATATGTAAGCCGAGAGGATGGACAACGTTAGCATAGCTAGCAACACTCCGCGTAGTATCGTCGTTAATTTGGCATATTTTTATCGTTTGTTTATTCCAAATAATCGCAGCAAAATCGGTTTATTTTGGGTCATACCGCTGTAGTACCGTAGTAAAAGCTGGAGTAAATCTCCGACACGCTTGGAAAGGGAGGGGCATTCAGTCTGAGGCAACCTTCACCACTAGATGGCACTACATCTTTAAATGAGTTCTGTACTGTGGATCTGATTCATGCCGATGTGAAGGTTCATCTGGAATTTAAACAGTGGCTGATAAATATTTAAATGAACTTAAATGTGATAAATGTGAGAGTTTACCCCCAAAGCAGAGAGCCTCAGGAAACACTGAGCTGAGGACTCAGAACGTCTTCCACGTCGTCTGATCACTGCTCCTCTGCAACGTTTTCCTGCATTAACTTTGCTTTATTTGGGACTTCTTGGCTCCGTTCCCGACAACGGTGATGTTTCTTTAACCTTTAACCTCCTCGGCCTCACGTCTCTGGCCTGATTCTGGGTTTTCTTGCTTTTACTCCACACTTAGTGCATAACATGTAGACACTGAAAAACATGAAGCTAAACAACATCCTGCAGCCCAGGTTACATAAATGTTTAAATTCATTGAATTCTAGTCACACTATACTAGTGGGATATTAGATCAAATATCACATGCATTGCAATCTGCCGTCTATTTAGATGGGGAAGTATTTTTCATTGTTGGGGGATGTGAAATGAAACGGTGCCGACGTATTAAATCCAGCAGTGTGACAACATTCAGTCATCAGAGCCTCTCGTCCACTTATCTGATGTAAGCCTTCCTTTCCCTGCCGCGCTGCTTTATCTCTCTGCAGACTGCAGCCGGTAGTGAAGGTTAAACGCTCCTTTGTGTTGTGTGACCAATCAGTGAGCAGAGGAAGGACGTGGGCCGACGCAGGCCGACCAGAGTCCCGTCCAGTAGGACAGAATAACAAACACCTGGACCGGCTCTCCATTGTTCTGTACCGGGACACAAACTGTCAGTTACACTCTGCCTCGAGCTTTAGATGACCCTTGACCCTCAGGTCCACATCTTTTCTCCTCACTCCCCTCCATAAGTCAAGTAATATCTAAACACAGAGCATATGAATCCATCAATAATTATCATCCAATCATGCACATAATTCTGGAATGGCTCATTCTGCATAATGAGTTATTGTGTTTTTACTTAAGTGCTATCTTAGTTGGATGTTATTGAAGTTCTCAAACTTGAGAACCTCACCTGATCTCAGGTCTGTATCCTGTAGAGATTGCAGGTCTGCCTACCTCACACCCCTCCCCCCCTCCGTAAACCATCAGCACTTCAAAGCGGCCACAGAGCCGAGTCAGGGAGCTGACGGGATCTGCTGAGTCCGGCCTCCCACCGGGACTCACTGATCCGGGTACAGGTGTGTCAGACGCTTCAAACGCACCAAAACACAACCTTCAAAAGGCTGCGTGTCATCAGCATTAATGCCTGGACACTGAGGAATCAGCAGAGTGCTCTGTCATCTGAACCCGGGGGAGAGAGTGGGCAGTTAAACACACACTGTCATTCATACCTTCTCATTATATCGCTGAGTCACAGACAAACCCCGCGGCTGACATTCACAACCCTGATTTAGACCGCGTGTTTGGGTTTAATAGCTCGGAGTGACTTCGTCATCGTGTTACCGTGGTTACGTCACTTGTTTTCATAAGCCTGTCCGTCTGTGAATGACGTAATGATCCGTGGTCGTCGTGTACACACAGTGTATATACTATACATCCCCACTCGACTGTAGATCTGAAGGGACCTGAAGGTTTGGTTACGTTAAAACTAGGGGTGTCACGATTCTCCAAATACTCGATTCGATTTGATTTTCGATTTTAGGGTCACGATTCGATTCGATTCTCGATTTTTTTCTTTTTCTTACAGCACAGATGCCTATGCCATTTTCAGACTAGTCTAGTCTACGATCATTGGTTTTATTCATCAAATTTTGTACAGTAAATCTTATTTCAAAAGTTGGGCTACATATAAGTGATGCAATTTCCATAATGTATCACATTAGGCACTAATGGTCAAATTTAAATTATTTATTTGCAATATAAAGTAACAATCTTGTTTTCAACAACAAAAAAAAACAACAATGAGAGGTCACAGAGGGCATACTGTAGCGTGGCTCAAGTACGCTAATTAAATATTTAAATCCGTGTTTTCCACCACGAGTAAGGCTGCAGGTCTGCTGCTATAAATAGCCCTATAGCGCTAGTTATAGCTTTTGCGCGAGCTGAGGTCTGTGGAAGTTTTATTGCAAACGAGGATTGAATAGTTGGCTGGACCAGTGATGGTGCTTTCCCAGCTGTCAAATCTACATCTTTGTGATGCCGGCGAATGTGTCCTGCCATGTTCGTAGTGTTTCCCGTGGCCGGGTATGGTACACGCGCATAGCATATCTTACACACTGTGGTCTTCTTGTCAACAACGCGAACGTCGTCGACATAACTCACCGGGAACGCAAAGTATTTCCATACATGTGATTTAAGAGAAGCAGGAGCTGCTTCAAGCTCCGGTGCCGCGTCTCCTCTTTCATCTGCACTCGCCATCGTGTCATAACCTGCAGGATAGGTAACTAGCGGCGTCGGCTACAATGTGCTGCGTCATTTGCGTAACTTTGCGTAGTGTGCGTAGCTTTGCACACAGGGGGAGGGGGGATCGTCGATCCTCTCTTTGACTTCGATGCTCGAGATCGTGACGTCATTTTGATCGATTTCGATGAAAAATCGAAATCGTGACACCCCTAGTTAAAACCCATTACCATACGTAAGTCTGGACCAACGGACCTTCTGACCGGCGTTACCATGACGACAGTCTAGCCAATAGTTGGGCTTAGACCGCCGAGACGCCGTGTCATGTCATAGTGGCGTCTTGAAGCCTGCCATTACTGCATGAGAACGTTTCTAATCTGTCATTAAAGTGTTTGTCTAAAGCTTTATTTTGGCATCAGCTGTATGAAGTACCTGAGGCTCTTCTGGCATGTTGTTCTGGTGATAACTTTAAAACATTTTTATTGGAAGACGTTTAGTCCAGAAGAACCTGAGTGACAACAAACCACGCTTGTTTGGAAGCGGACGTTAACTTAAACCCAACAGGATCCAAGACGTATCACTTCTGCTACAGAGCCGTTTTTTGTTGAATTCCTATGAATTGAAACAACTTGTTGTTAAAGCCAGTGTATTAGAGCAGAGGAACCCTTCCTCCCATGCCTTTCCGATCTCCGATGAGGGGTTTTATATCGGACATGACTTCCCTCCGTTTGAACTTCTGTTACCTCCGTCTTTCATTCTTCACACAACCGGTCTGACGACACGGCGCACAAACGGGTTCTGTTGGATCCTTACCCCGAGTCCTGCACCGCTTCAGTCCTCCTCGCCACGTCTCCACAGGATGCATTCAGGTGCAGTCATGAGCATAGGTCTCCCCACCTTTGGCAGCCAAGAAAGGGAAGAAAACCGTCTGAAAAGGAGGTGTAGTCGGTTAAAGGAGGATCATATCTGATCCATGAGTTACCCAAACAAACCTTTTCTGGAGCGATAATAAGAAACATAATCAATCACTCGATCACCTGTCAATATGGGACTTTAGCGTCTGTACGATGACCTCACCTGGGGTTTTTATATTCCATGTCGTAACTTCACCTCCTGCTGCCAAACTTCTGGTAATTTGGACGACATCACCGCGAAGCGAGACCTCCCAGATTGTAGACTTTGAGTAAATCATCATCCGGCAGGGTGACTCAGTGTGACCTCACGACCCTAATGTGGGTCCACGTTCACGGGCTGCTGATAGATATATATATATATATATATATATAAACAGAATATCGACGTATGATGTCAGGATTCCTGTCAGCGGGGTTCTTCTGTTTGTCTTCTGTGTTTGTGAGGATGAAGACAGCTGCTGCTTCTGAACGGAGCTGAACTCAATAAATTGGCGATGCTAATATTTAAGATTAATTTTGTAATATGTGGAGTCAGCAGGGGGGGGGGGTGTATCAGGCTGACCTACTTCTCTAATTTGTCCCGTTAATGTGTTTAAAATGCTGCATGTTGTTCTGGAGCGAGTGTCTGGGTGGCGAAGCGGAGACACGCCGGGACACGCCGGGGGTTTGATGCTGCTCTAGAGGGAACGTCTCCTTAACTGATGTTTGACAATGATGGAGATGGATCGGAGGGAAGGAAGGGGAGACATGAGGAAGAGGGAGAGAGCCATGGGCTATAGGAGGTGAGGGGGGAGGGTGTGTCTGGGAAATGGAGTTGTTTTAACATCAAAGATGACCCTGCTCAGGACTCTGCACAGACCTCGCATTAGGCCCCGAGACACTGCACTTTACCATGGGCTCTTCCTGTTTGGTAGCAGCCCGATCCTTAAAAACAAATTAGAAGTCAGCGTCAGCTCCCGGCCTCCCACATGACACCCGCAGGGTGAGGAAACCCAGACACCGGACCGGTGATGTCAGCTCGGGTCCAGTATTTACTGTTGAACCCAGCTTCTGTTGTACGTTACATCACCCGACCCACCAGCGTGAGTTACCATCTCTGCTGGCCACCAGGGGGCGACTCCTCTCTGGTTGTATAGAAGTCTATGAGAAAATGGTCCTACTTCTCTCTGCTGGCCACCAGGGGGCGACTCCTCTCTGGTTGTATAGAAGTCTATGAGAAAATGGTCCTACTTCTCTCTGCTGGCCACCAGGGGGCGACTCCTCTCTGGTTGTATAGAAGTCTATGAGAAAATGGTCCTACTTCTCTTTGCTGGCCACCAGGGGGCGACTCCTCTCTGGTTGTATAGAAGTCTATGAGAAAATGGTCCTACTTCTCTCTGCTGGCCACCAGGGGGCGACTCCTCTCTGGTTGTATAGAAGTCTATGAGAAAATGGTCCTACTTCTCTCTGCTGGCCACCAGGGGGCGACTCCTCTCTGGTTGTATAGAAGTCTATGAGAAAATGGTCCTACTTCTCTCTGCTGGCCACCAGGGGGCGACTCCTCTCTGGTTGTATAGAAGTCTATGAGAAAATGGTCCTACTTCTCTCTGCTGGCCACCAGGGGGCGACTCCTCTCTGGTTGTATAGAAGTCTATGAGAACATGGTCCTACTTCTCTCTGCTGGCCACCAGGGGGCGACTCCTCTCTGGTTGTATAGAAGTCCATGAGAAAATGGTCCTACTTCTCTCTGCTGGCCACCAGGGGGCGACTCCTCTCTGGTTGTATAGAAGTCTATTGAAAGGTCCATTTAGAGTCCAGGGGGCGGGGCTGATTGACAGGTCACTACCACGCTACCGATGCTAGTTAGCTACTAAGATGACTTTAACACTTAGCTTCTATAATTCAAGGTTCAACTTTACAGCTAACTTTGTTAACAGCTTCACACCAGAATCCACATGGATCCAGATCCAGTAAGAGTGCTGCTTCATCAGATCCACCCGTCGCTCCTCCACAGTCCAAATATGGTCACTTCCTTCCACTATTATCAAATCCACAAACCAACGGGTGACGTCCCCATGACGACATCTCTCTTATAAGTGGAGGCACCGTGTTATATTAAGACGGTTTCATATCCATTTTTATTTTAAATCCATTTTAAATATCTTAAAACTCCACCTATTTACAACAGTGTTTCTATCACAGTCTGACTCATCCATGCCTGGGGCCTATATTTCCCACAATGCAACGTGACCTCCAACAGGTCGGTAACGGATCGTGGTTAATTTCCGGCGCTCCTTCTCTTTCAGAAGCGCGTGAAGAGCCGGCGGCTGCACCGGCGCCCCCGGTGGACGGAGGTCAGGACAGCGAGGACGCATTGTCACCTTCAGCAGGAGAGAAGACGGGTGAGAAAGGTGAGTGTTTGCATGCTTTGCCTCTACTTGTGTCCCTCTACATTTGCAACATCGGTCTCATTCTACAGGTTTCTTGTGGGGGGGGCAGCATTAGTAACAGGTCTGAACCTCCCACGTCCATATATCTCAGCCTGAGCGGCTCATACAGGAGAATAGATGTGGCAGTAAATCATGTCAGCAGGTTCAACACGGGGCAGGTCTGCCTGGAGACGACCTGTAGGAACCTGCACCGCGGTGCATTAAGTCTCAGCCCTTTCACCACACAATCCTCCGTAATAATTTAACTCAATTGCTTGTCATTGGCTGAAAGAGCCAAGACTCTAAATGATACGTTAAACGCAGCCTCCATTGTTCAGTGAGAACACGCTTCCGGTTTCTGCTGCCGCCGTTAATCATCTGTGCTTTACTGCCTCCAGTCAAAGGGGTTTAACAAGCCTGGCTCGAGCCCCGTTTAATCACACAGTAAACCTCCAAGTGAGTTTGGATTCTGATGGAACCGCTTCATTCCGCTGTCGTCGTCGTACTTCCTTCACGGTGGAGTTAATACAAATAAAATGCTGGTTTTAAATACGTTCATTCGATATCCCTGAAGCTATACACATAAACTTTAAATGATTGTTTAGAAATAGAACAATATAAACCATCATGTGTCATTTTAACAAATAGTCGAGGTTTCCCACCACGGGTCAGGGAATTCCTGGAATATCAGGGAGTTTTTATTTCCCCCGTGCTGTATGTTTCTTTCCCGGGTTATTCCCCCGAGTGGTTATTGGTTGTTCAACAAATAACACAGTAAATGCACACATTTTGTACTTAGAGCTCACAAATGAATGGGTTTAAAATCCTCTCACTGTTGTTGTTCTGCTCAACACAAAGGTTCATTCTAGGTCCTGGAGATTCAGATTTCTAGTCAGGGAAAGTCAGGGGATCCTATAGAGCGCTCTACTCGTCTCCATGACGACGTTTAGGAAAAAAGCAGCGCAGCACATTTCTACCTATGAAATGAAAGTGATGCTCGTTGATCTAGTGGGAGATTAATTATTAATAATAATGAATTAGTTAGTATCTCGTTAGTCTTTAATTAGTAACATTTAATGAGTTTCACTTAGAAATTAAAAGCACAAATCTAATCTGATCAGCTCGTGTTATTTAAGATTGATAACCATAAAAAGACTCAATGCAACACGTTTGAAGTTGTCTCTTTAGAGCTAAATGAGTGTTGAATGTATTATTTCTGTCACCGACCCTTTTAAGCGCCATGCTCCCCCTCCCCTGTTATTGAACGCGGCGGCCGGCGTCCTCGCCCGGGATTGGCTGAGCCGGTGTGCTTGCACACAAACAGATTGTACAAGAGGGTCTTTGTGTTCCCAGCTTGTCTAAGCAGCACACTCTGCCCCCCGAGTCAACATGGTGAGCACCGATAACATGAATGTGTGTGTGACAAGGACACACACACACTCACACAGCCAAACACACACACAGGCCTGTAAAGGAATGATAACTGGCTTTGTTCCTGCAGCCTCATCACATGGTGGTCTCTGGATACTCAGACCTCTAATGTGTGTTAAACAGTGATGGTGTTTTCTACCCTCAGACTCGGTTCCCGGAGCGAAAAGCATCCTGAGCCGGGTGATGCGTCTGGCCCAGCGATGCATTCTGGGTAAACAGAAGACTGATGGGAAGGCGTCTCAAACACAGGCCAAGACCAGACAGCGTAGTCCTGCACCAGGACGGGGGTCCAGGACCCGGACCTCCGCTTCACTAACACAACCCCAGGTAACGCTGGTTTAATTGAGTTAATCCTGACCTCCACAGGATAACCATAAACATCAGTCCTCTGTTCACTTTGTCTGGGAAGAACTGGAGAGCGATGCTTGTCATGGTGTTGGATTAATCTCTGAACACACACCACATGGAACCTTGAGGAGATGGGCTACAGCAGCAGAAGACCACACCGGGTGCCACTCCTGTCAGCTAAGAACAGGAAACTGAGGCTACAATTCACACAGGCTCACCAAAACTGGACAATAGAAGATTGGAAAAACGTTGGTCTGATGAGTCTGGATTTCTGCTGCAACGTTCGGATGGTAGGGTCAGAACAACATGAAAGCATGGATCCATCCTGCCTTGTATCTACGGTTCAGGCTGGTGGTGGTGGTGTAATGGTGTGGGGGATATTTTCTTGGCACACTTTGGGCCCATTAGTATCAACTGAGCATCGTGTCAACGCCACAGCCTACCTGAGTATTGTTGCTGACCATGTCCATCCCTTTATGACCACAGTGTACCCATCTTCTGATGGCTACTTCCAGCAGGATAACGCTCCATGTCATAAAGGGTGAATCATCTCAGACTGGTTTCTTGAACATGACAATGAGTTCACTGTACTCAAATGGCCTCCACAGTCACCAGATCTCAATCAAACCTTTGGGATGTGGTGGAACGGGAGATTCAGGGACATCATGGATGTGCAGCCGACAAATCTGCTGCAACTGCGTGATGCTATCATGTCAATATGGACCAAACTCTCTGAGGAATGTTTCCAGTACCTTGTTGCATCTATACCACCAAGGATTAAGGCAGTTCTGAAGGCGAAAGGGGGTCCAACCCGGTACTAGCAAGGTGGACCTAATAAAATGGCCGGTGAGTGTACGTGGAAATCCTCACGTACACTCGTATGACGGGATCTTAAATAACTCATCTCAGCTCTTTGTTGAATGCTGGCTCTTAAGGCGACAGTTTGACTGGAGTGGAAGGAGGCGAGACCTCTAGTCTCTGTAGGAACACAGCAGGTGTGTTGGGTAACTCCCTCCGTCCTCGGGAGACTCTTCACCTCTCGCTGCTTGTTTTGGTTGTGCAACTAGAAGAAGAGCTCTTAATGTTGATTCATAGCTCCACAATGTTAATAACACAGAAGGAAGTCTTCCAACGTGCTCCGTCAGCAGTGTTTGGTCTGCAGGATGGCATGTGGAGACTCCCTCCCCGACACAGTGTGTTTCTGTAGATCCACTGAGATCCTCCAACCTATAGTTACATGTATATTTATGTGTCTGTTGAGAGAAAACAGTCTCTTCCACTTTGTTTTCCTCCTGTTCATGTGATAGAAATCCATCTGGGAGCATCTCGTCACATTGACGGGAGCGACCACCAAATATTACCCCTCTCAATCATTTAATCTTCTCTCTTTCAGATCAGATCCAGGAGGCGGAGCCAGCAGAGGGGCGGGGCCCGGGGCAGTGATGTCACTGTGACGGACGGCGCTGGGAGAAGTGACGGGTGAGGACGAGGTTTTAGCTCCGACATGAACACATGAACCCTCCAGACCCCCGTACCACACAGTCAGATACTCCACGGCAGTGTTTCCTATCAAACACAATCACCTTACATCCTCTCTCACTGTAAACTCCCAGTCTGTGGCTTCATTCACTGATCGGAGGACCGTTTCCACTCACAACCTCGTCAACAGCAAACTAATCACCAAACACCCATTTGAACCGCACGGACATGATTCAGTCACAAACTACAGCTAGATATTATTATTGATCAGCTGGACGCTGATCATCTGACCCTTGAAGCATTTCAATGGTTCCATGTGCATCAACTCCTATTCTTCTTATCCAATAAATCCGTTTTTCATCTTCAAATTCACGCTTTCATTCACATAAAACAATCAGTTACTGATTCGACATGTTGGGTCCTGATATCTGGGCACCAGATTACATTTATGTCAGTCTTTAGTTATCTGTTTGATTATATAATACATGATGCATCTGTAACTTCTGATTCTAATAACACACAACGTGTGTAGTATAAACATATAGAAATGTAATAGATGCCATCTCATCCGTCCTCCTCCAGTCACACTCTTCCATGAACTCCGTTGTTGACTCAGTAAAGTGGTGTTGTTCCTCCTGGTCTTCGGTTTATTGTTTCTCATTGCTCCTCCAGCAGCACTCAGAATCTCACAACCGTCCCCTAATCCTCTCGTCGGGATGTCGGGTTTGTTTCAAACCTAAAGGCTGTCACTCTGCTGTTAGAGTGTGTGTGTGTGTGTACTCGTCATTCCAGACAGTCTTTGTGTTCGGTGCTGCAGGTTGTTTGAACCGGGCCTCGGGTCACACGGGGTCAGAGGTCACGCAGGATTATTGTGATCGCTGGTAAACTGGAGGTCGAGGACGAAGCCGGTGAAAACAAATGATTAGACAGGAGGAGAAACGCATGGATACTTGTATTCTCCAGGCTTGGTACGGTGCTGGAAATCCCTGAAAACCCTTGAATGTTAGTGTGGTGTTTTCAAGGTTTGAAAAGTGCTTGAATTTGACTCTGAGGAGGTGGAGGAACCTTGAATCCCATTTCAGCTGCAGATACTATTTAGTTATTTAACGGGGCTTAGAGGGCTGCCACTCAGGCTCTGTGGATCCTCCTTCAGAGGGGTCAGAGTTCAGGGCTCAGGGTCACGCTGCCTGAATACCACGGCCACTTGTACGTTATACCAGGACCACGTCACATATCTGTCACATATCTCCCTCTACTCTCTCCTCCGCTCGTCCTCTGTTCCCGTTATTGTCCGACATGTTGAATTTGTTAAGAGACCGGGAGACAAGACCCCGAAGGGGAACAGCAGGGGGAATGCTCTGAAGCCCCTCCTGGTCCAGGTCTAGATGAGTCCTGTACACCAGGGCTGGTCCACTACAGATTCAACCAGGGCTCGTGTTAAAACCAGGAAATTACATCATACATCAGCAGCCTTTTAACCCCTCTCTTTCCAGCACGTATCCTGGACCAAAAGTGAGCCGCTACGGCTTTGAAATCCCAGAATCAGCCTCACATAGAGATCCGTCAGGTCACAACCCAGCCGTTACATTATACTGTACGTTGGCACCCCTTGCCACCTTCCCAACAGACCTGGGCCTCCAGGTCTAGTCCAGTCCCAGTCCAGCAGCTAGTCCACTATTGCATCTTAACCTAACAGGAGGTGTTGCCTCCGTAGGCGTAACCATGGAGACGAGTGTGCCAGCCGACTCCTTTTTATGTTTTTAATTCTTGGTTTAGTATTTGTAAAAACCTCCCGATACTTCTGCCAGAGTTGTGATGTTGTGGGTCAGTAGTTCACTAATGTGTTGTAGTACTTCATTGGAGTACTTTTGATCAACCGACAACCTTTTAGAGGTAAGAACTCCAGTCACATGACTTGGCCTTCAACGCCGGTGACTCATGATCCCACTTGGACTTGAGCCTTTTGAACCGACGTGATCGTTTCCTGAACCAACCAGTGTTACCGGTGTGTTCATCGCATTACTCACGCAGGTTGGACTGCACGACTATATCATAAAGTCAAACATTTGTAAAAACTCACTTGCTCTGTGGACGACCTCATTAAATGTTTTCTTGTAATTATATGACTTTATAACCTTGGAAATCTGTGACTTCTTTCTCGTGGATTCATATATCGTAAATATATGCCTTTATAATATCTCAATCTGAGCCATTTTTCTTGTTCATTTGCGTCTTCTTTCTGACTTTTTTCTCTGAATGTTGGCTCAGTTTAAAAATTGATTTGACCTTCAATGACCCCAAATAAGCCACCATAATTCTCAAAGCATTAAACGCTTCATTCAGAGGGACTGTAACTCTTGGTGCTTTCATTTCCAGATGTGAGCAGACCTTGAAGAGGGCGGCTATGGGACCGGCTGGCAAGGTGGCCGGTCGCCGTAGCAACCACCGCCTCGCCCCGCCCATCAGAGTCAAGTCCCTCCATCTTCTACGAGGTGGCAAGAACCGGCTGAGCCAGACTCCTCCTCCCTCCTCCTCCTCAACCCTTCCTCCGTCAGCCTCCGCCCCGACTCCGAGTCCTCCAGGATCCAGCTCCTCTCAAAACCAGGACCATCAGACGCAGCGGGACACGCCGAGGACGGCTCTGCTCAGGTAAGAAGTTCATCTGTGGACAGGCTGAAATCCTGAGAAATGAAAATGTAATCACGCTTTCAGGAGGTCCGGCATCAAACCTGTGACTCCCCTACATGTCCACATCCTCACCTCAACAGCTGATTCTCATATCTTATTGATGATGAAACAATTAACTCAAATCTCCATCCATTTATTGATTTATACGACATTAATATCTAAGAAACTCCACAAAGAGCCACAAATCAGTGTGTTGCATGGTGACATGTGCTCTTATGTCTCAGCTTAGTGTTTGTAATGTTAAATAAAAACCTATAAATATCAGATATATCATCAAAAGAGTTAAAACATTCCTCCCGGACGCTTCCTTGTCATCTCGTTGGATCACAGCTGATTATTTCCATAATAGTCGAGTTACACGGCGGACACAAAAAGGCAATTAGCAACAAAGTGGATACTGTCAAAACAATCATCAGGACCTGGCATCACACACACACACACACACACCAGGCAGCACCTTTGGGTGCAGCTGCTGCTGTGTGACAGCAGGTAGGAACCCAACTGGTAATTAACAGATCAGACTTGTCAGGAGGCGTTGAGCTGGCGGAGTAGACCACATCACATAGAGGATCAGGTTTCACACCATCACACATGTGGCTCATGTGGCTCTTTGTTCATGCGGTCTGAGGCTCCCCAACAGCAAACCTCCTCTAGATATTTATATATATATTCATCATATTTTAAAACCTGATCGGAGCATCATAGTCTACTTGCAAGCCCATAGGGCCCCATTGTGAACCCGGAAATGTTGAGTACCCCAAAGTTTTATGTTAGAAATATATAGTATGGGTCCCCAGCATTCAGAAACTGCCGGATGCTAACTTGTGTATATTGGGCAATTAGCATAATTAGCATAATTGCCTATATGGGCAATATTTCAACAACTGCTTGGCTAATCAGGGCAATATTGGAGTGGTTTTAGGGGTTATTGATGATGCTGAATCCATATCTGACATTTCCAAAATTCAAAATGGCTGTTTAAACCGGAAGTGACCAGATTTTAACCGCCAGTGGGCCGATTTTGATGGATTTTAAGCCAATTCTTCAAGTTTTAGAGGATGCTGGTTGGACATATAACTGGTGTATTTTAAATAATTTAAAATGCATTCAATTTATAATGTAGAATGTTACAGCATAATGTTGCTCAGAAGAGGACAGAACACATTAAGGACACCAAACTTGCAAAACAGATTTTTCAAAAATTACAATTTCAATGCAATACAACATCAAGAAAATTGTGTCATGAAACAAACTGCAAAAAAAACCAAAGTGGTTGGAAAACAAGCTGGGCATAAATAAATAAACAAAAAATAATGTGGATGTTGGAAGCACCTCTACCACTCTAAACTGTAGACCATTTCATCATCATCAACCTCATCATCTTCATTTTCTCCAGACTCTTGCTCTTCCTGCTGTGAATACATGAGCGGGTTGCAACATATTCTGTCATGGCCTTTACAAAAGCAGTAGCTGGTGCAAGCTAAGCCTGCAGCCGCACAACTGCACTTTGCTGATGTGCATGGCTTTAACCCAGCTTTACAACTACAGCTAATAATCTCCAGCAGAGCAGGAGGAGCCACAGGGCTTGCATCCAGGACAGGCATAACTTCTCCTTCCTTCATTGGCTAGCTAAATAGTTGGCTAACATTAGCTAGCTAAAATTATCATAGGCTTCCTCACTTTTCCAACTTTTGATAGAGTATGGTAAAGGAGGCTACTCTAAGCAGCAGCAGCAGTTACCACGGCAACAACGACAGAGCAATGACGCAGCAAAAAAGGGAGCAGCACTGAAGACGCATTTATTCTCACACTAATACACACTAATAGCTGCTAACACTGAGAGCTCTTGATTCTGAAATGCAGGTCCAATGTAATAAATATTGAAATAACCTCTTACAACTTACCTTAATAAATCAAGGTAAAAAAAAACAATCAAACAGGAAAAAAAGAGGCTTAAAATCCATCAAAATCGGCCCACTGGCGGCTAAAATCTGGTCACTTCCGGTTTAAACGGCCATTTGGAATTTTGGAAATGTCAGAAATGGATTCAGCATCATCAATAACCCTTAAAACCACTCCAATATTGCCCTGATTAGCCAAGCAGTTGTTGAAATATTGCCCATATAGGCAATTATGCTAATTATGCTAATTGCCCAATATACACAAGTTAGCATCCGGCAGTTTCTGAATGCTGGGGACCCATACTATATATTTCTAACATAAAACTTTGGGGTACTCAACATTTCCGGGTACTCATTGTTGGCAAGTAGACTATCAAGTCATCAGAATCTGCATATTTCAGTGTTTCTTCTAACAACTAGCCCCATCGTTTAGTTTGTAACGCATGTCCATGTATGAATGTGGACAGGTGCATGCTGGTCCGCTCTGACTGTGAGTGTGGCTCAGAGGTCGAGGGGTCGTCTTCCAGTCGGAGGTTAGATCCCCGACTGCTCCGGTCCTCGTGCACTTCATACCATTCTTTATTATTTAAGTATCAAATCATTCTCTAGCTTTTCCAGCTGACTGCAGCCATATTATTATTATTAATATTATTATTATTATGGCTTAACGGCTGACGAGTCCACATGAGTGGCTGGGAACAAGCTGCTGCAGCGAGCGTCGAACCCATGCTGGTGTGTTTTCCACAGCAGGTTCACAGCAGACAGAAATAGACCTGTAGCTTCCTGTTTAGGAGCTGACACACCTTCAGGACGCCGCCCTCCCAGGAATCCACCCACCGGCCCTGCTGCTGGGGGGGGGCTGTGTGTGTGTGTGTGTGTGTGTGTGTGTGTGTGTGTGTGTGTGTGTGTGTGTGTGTGTGTGTGTGTGTGTGTGTGTGTGTGTGTGTGTGTGTGTGTGTGTGGGAAACAAGGAAATACAACCGATGTACAGGAAGATGAGCTAAGCTGGGACAGTATCTCCCACCAACACCCAGCATGCAATGGTTTCCATGTTCTGTGGATTTGGAGGGGTGGGGGGTCCCCAGGTCCACAGATCCAGTTCTCTAGAGACTAGTAGCATTCTGGCTGGCGATTCCACTTTCTCGTGTTTTAATTAGACACCAATCACCAGGCAGGGCTCAGCAGTGACGGTTACCGCTGGCAACCATCTTGGCAAATTGGCAACCGATTTCATGGTCCTCCTTAAATAATCAGAACAGCAAAATAAATGGTTGCATGAGTGATGTTCCAGTCAGCTTTAGTGTGTTAACTCGTGTTCACGCATCCGTGACTTCTACTGGAGGTTTGAAAAGGTCTTGGATGTAGACTAAAGGTCTTGAAATGTGTGTTGTATGTGATGACATCTATGATAGAACAGAGGAAAGAAGATCTCCATATCTGAGGGACTGAAAACAGCATTTCCTGACATTTCTTTATGAAAAATGACTTTTGATGATGAACAGATGATGAAAATAGTTGGTGATTATATTTCTGTGGATCTGTTAGTGGAATTAGTTTTCCTTTCATTTGTGGTCCTTCTGTAAAAAGCTGTCTCCAAACATCATGTTGGTTGTTTAGAGGACAATAACATCTCATTTAATGTGATGAACAAGTGACAGAATAAGTAGACTGAATACTGACCATTGGATTGGTACAAAGATGGAGTTTACCACAGCTGGAAGGGGCTGGAAAAGCATGGAGATGCACCTGGAAGTGCTTGAAACGTGCTTGGATTTGAGTTTGGAAAAGGTGGAGGAAGCCCGTGATTATTTGGAGAGTCTGAACTTTTTTATTTTATTTAGTTTAAAGCGGTGTTAAAGCGTCTCCAGGAAACAGAACTCTGTTTAAACAGCGTTGTGACAGACAGGAAAACTCTCCTCCATGAGAATCACAGGTCTAATTAGGACTGACACCGTGCCAGGTGACAAGCACAACCAGTTGTCATGGAGACACATAAACACAGTCTTAAACTTGCACTCATTGCAGAAAATATCTCGATTGCATGCAGCACTTCATGCATATATTTTTTAATCTCATAGATTTTTGCAACTTGTCTTTTAACCGCAAGTTGTGTGTGTTTGTAATAGAATGTATGAGGTCATACTGACACACACACACACACACCGTGTCTTTCTGGCATCCTCTCACAGAAACAGGGTGTGTGAGGTTTCTTAATTCAATCTAACCACGACACGGCTCACTTCACAACCAACGTTAAAGGATTTGATTTTTATCCCTATTCAAATAACTTTATAATAACAAATACTTTGTGGCTTCTAATTGAGATTTCTACTATTGGGAACGATCTCGCTCACAATTTAGACCTAGCATCCAAATGGACCTGTCAATCAGCAAGTAAGCCCCGCCCCCTGGTCTGGTGGACTCTAAATGGACCATAATGTACTAAATGAACATCATGCTGGATTGAAGAAGACTTGAAACTAGAGATTGAGACCATAAACTCATGTTTACAATGTTTACTGAGATAATACATCAAGAGAGAAGTAGGACCATTTTCTCATAGACTTCTATACAACCAGAGAGGAGTCGCCCCCTGGTGGCCAGCAGAGAGAAGTAGGACCATTTTCTCATAGACTTCTATACAACCAGAGAGGAGTCGCCCCCTGGTGGCCAGCAGAGAGAAGTAGGACCATTTTCTCATAGACTTCTATACAACCAGAGAGGAGTCGCCCCCTGGTGGCCAGCAGAGAGAAGTAGGACCATTTTCTCATAGACTTCTATACAACCAGAGAGGAGTTGCCCCCTGGTGGCCAGCAGAGACAATGATAGTTTGAGGCACTTCAGTGTTGGCTTCACTTCACAGAACTGGAGGTTGCCGCCTGGTATCCCAACGAGTCCTAGTTTAATTTCCCACATTAGTGCAGCAGAACATATGTGACCCCCGCGGTGTGTGTGTGTGTTTGTGTGTGTGTGTGTGTGTGTGTGTGTGTGTGTTGTGTGTGTGTGTGTGTGTGTGTGTGTGTGTGTGTGTGTGTTCTGCAGCCATGTGATGAAACACGATGCAAAATAAATCCCAGGGATGGCCATGTGCATGAAAAATTCATGCCTGGATGTACAGACCCCTCACACACACACACACACACACACACACACACACCCCGTTGCTGCAGGTGTGTTGTGGTGTTACCTAACAGGCAAGTGAGGATCCCGGACGGATGAGTGATCAAACACACACAGCTCGTTCTATTTAGAGAGACAAAGGGACGGTGAGAGGCTCTCCAGAGGGTTCGACCCGCCGGGTGACGCCTTCATCGCCCCGACGACAGCCAGCCAATCAGGCTTCACTCAGTGTTTTATGTTTTAATGTGTTTAACATAAACACTCATAACATGCATGTTTACTTTTATTATATAAACACGTGTGTGTGTGTGTGTGTGTGTGTGTGTGTGTGTGTGTGTGTGTGTGTGTGTGTGTGTGTGCGTGTGTGTGCGTGCAAGTGACAGAATAAGTAGACTGAATACTGACCATTGGATTGGTACAAAGATGGAGTTTACCACAGCTGGAAGGGGCTGGAAAAGCATGGAAATGCACCTGGAAATGCTTGGAAAGTGCTT
>CM056825.1:1397500-1417500 GCA_029853015.1 Chelidonichthys spinosus | reverse complement strand
AGTCGCCCCCTGGTGGCCAGCAGAGAGAAGTAGGACCATTTTCTCATAGACTTCTATACAACCAGAGAGGAGTCGCCCCCTGGTGGCCAGCAGAGAGAAGTAGGACCATTTTCTCATAGACTTCTATACAACCAGAGAGGAGTCGCCCCCTGGTGGCCAGCAGAGAGAAGTAGGACCATTTTCTCATAGACTTCTATACAACCAGAGAGGAGTCGCCCCCTGGTGGCCAGCAGAGAGAAGTAGGACCATTTTCTCATAGACTTCTATACAACCAGAGAGGAGTCGCCCCCTAGTGGCCAGCAGAGAGAAGGACAGTTTAAGGCACTTCAGCAGATGATACATTTCCTCGAGAGCAGAAAATAGAAACAGGAAGTCGGGTCTTCTCTTTCTCACACACGATTATTTCCAGATCGGCTGACGAGCAGAAAGGAAAGTTGAGGTGACAGGAAGTGGAAGACAGGAAAGCGAAAGGCAGCATCTGTTTCCGTCCATTCATCTGTTGATGACGATGAAGAGTCAGAGTGAACATCCTGAACACAGTCTGGTCTGGTCTCTGGACTAATGTGAGCTACTATCTAGACCTCTGGGGACCACAGACAGTCTCTGGTTCCTCCACGTAGTCTGGTCTGGTCTCTGGACTCATGTGGACTACTACAGGTTACATTGTTGCCGTATCATGTAATTCGCTGTACGTTCGTTTGTCTTTGACAAAGCAAACGTGTTTTCAAGGTCCCTAGTGTGTGTGTGTGTGTGTGTGTGTGTGTGTGTGTGTGTGTGTGTGTGTGTGTGTGTGGTGTGTGTGTGTGTGTGATAGGTCGTCGAGGCTCCGCCCACCTGTGGAAACTTGTTTTTGCGTCCTCGGGCTCATCGAACATTTCTTTTTCTGAGAATATTTAAAGGGTGTTTTGTCGTCTCGTATGTTGTCATGTTATATATTTCCCAGAATGCATCTTTTCTCAGACATTCCAGTGAACAGGCGTCTGTTTGCCTTCGACAGCAGTGTTGACTCCTGGTTGATGTTTAACCCAGAGTTTACACTGCTGCGAGGGGCGGAGCCTCTGACCGGAGCAGAGACCCCTTCGACGAACCGACGACCCAGACCGGGAAGGGGTTCATCGTTATCCAGATCGCAGTTTGACTGACGTTTGAATAGAAAGTGTGAAGAGAGTTCGACAAAAAAACACATTTCAAGATTAAATACATTTACGAGCAAAAACTCACAAATTTTCCCAGAAAAAAACGGTAATATTCTCTGAGATTCTGAAGTCATAAACTCCAGATTGATGATTAATATGATGATCTTGTAGTCCTGCTGAACTACAAATCCCATGTGAACTTCCCGTAGACCGAACTAGCGACATCCTTCGTCTGTCCGTTACGTTGTAGTTCCTGATGCACATAAAAAACTCTCCTTCATCTCGACCTGTACGTTGTTTTCTCCCGATCGGCCCGTTTCACGACGACGTCTCGTTAAAGTCCCGATGTTGATGCTAATCTACCGATTCAGAGCTAAAGTCAACCGGATTTACTTGATGCTGAATCCGATATATCCAAAGTAGAATTTGATTTATTTTAATATTTTTTTTTTAAATTCCTTGTAAATTTGTACGTTTTTTCTTGGACATTTACCGCTTAGATAAAAGAAAAAGGTCCAAGTCCAAGTTTTTTTTCTCGTAAATTTCAGATTTTAATTTAGTTTTTTGTCAGAATGTTGCCCCTCCCCCAGCTTCCCCTCTTTTTATTTTATTTTTTAAGTGCAATGGCTCTAATATGCTGTCGTAAGAGAGCTAGTTTCCATCGCACAAATAATCCCGATATAAATCATCGCGTCTCAGTCGGGGTTAATAACTGCAGCTGCAAATAATTGTGAGATGATATGACAAAAAAACGCTCTGGAATCACTTTAACAGATGAAACCTAAAAAATGTTTTTGTGAAAAACGATGCTGTGTTTTTAAATCCGGTTCTGTTTTTATTTTGTCTGCTTTGATTTTAGCTCCACAGTTTTTTTCCAAGTCGCTCGTGACGTTATTCACTTTTATCGCAATAACGAAAGGAGTGGAAGCGTGTTTCTGAGCGATGTGGCGGTAACTTCTTCCTGTCGGACATTCGTGGGATTAAAGCAGGAATTCCTGTTTGCATCACAGATCCGTCCCTCTCTATTTGCCTGATGGCGTTCGCCCCCGACCCGACCTGACCCCGCCCATCTGGACGCCGATGACGGGAACAGATGCGTGCACTTCCTGTGTGACGGCGATGATGGCAGTGTGATGTCACGATCATCGCAGATGAACCGCTCTGATGTTTGCTGCCAGGTTTTGGTCTTTTATCTCTTTTGGCTTCTCCAACAGATGATGCTTTCATCCAAATGTGTCCCTCTGCGACCTCTGACCTTCCCTCCTCTCCACGCATCACTGAGTCTTCACAGACGAACACGGGACTTTCACCCGGGAGACCGCCGTTACTGATGTGTGTGAATGATTTGGCTAACAGCGCAGTTTCACAAGCATGTCGCATGATGACGGTGGCAACGTGGTTTTGTAGTTTTTTTCCTCTCGCCGCCTTCGTGAAATATTGATCGTCTCCGCCCTTCCTGCTGGCGTTTCCTTCAGTGAGCGGCGATGATTGAGGAGACACGAACAGAACCGGTTCGTCGAGTCAATAAACGTCAAGACCGGAGTTCTTCCTCCCGCCATAAATCACCGGTTTATCACCGTCTCACCTCTCTCTCTCCCTCCCTCCCTCCCTCTCTCTGTCCCTTGTTATGATTTGGTTTTTCATGACTCAGCAGAATGCTGGACCGATCCAGTGTAAAGTGTTTTTCCATCCTGAATCAACGACGTGCAGTATCCTCGTCCAATCAAGAGGCTCGAAAGAGTAGTTTCACATTTTGGGAAATATTTAAAATATTTGCTTTCTCTCTTGTTAATCGGTAAAAATGACAGGATTTTTTATTGCATCACAGTTCGACGATAAAATGCTACATCGTTGCTAAAACATTTCCACAAAGCTGAAAATATGAATTAGTCCATCTATGACCTTTAAACGGTGTATTTGACGTGTTTCCGGGCAGCTAAGAAACTTTGCAGACTTCTTTGGTGAAGCCGAGTTGAAGGGCGGCTTCACTTTCTCTCGACTGGAAAAGCTCGTTACGTCTCCGCCTCGTTAATCAGACGCCTTTGTTGCCAATTTGTTTTCATCGGGTTAAAGTTATTAGCGTTTCTCCGAGTCGTCGAACTCCAGCATGTACACACCCGTCCTGCTTTATTTATCTCCTGTTCTCTCTGCCGAGTCGACAAACATGAACAGATCATTCACTGAAATATTCATTCATTCTGATTAATTCATGAATCTGGACTTTAAAAGCTCATCTGTGTTTCAGCCTGATTGACTGAATAATTGATGGAATTACATTTTACTTGATTGCTTTACTAATTACTCAACTGTAAAATATTAATATTTAAATCGTGTAGATATATCGCTGCTGGCCACCAGGGGGCGACTCCTCTCGGGTTGTATAGAGCCCAACAGACCAGAAAGCAGGGCGTGCTTTAGGGGGCGGGGCTTACATGCCGATTGACAGGTCGCTACCACGCTACCAGTGCTAGTTAGAAGCTTCACACCAGAATCCACATGGATCCAGATCCAGTAAGGGTGCTGCTTCATCAAATCCACCTGTTGTTCCTCCACAGTCCAAATATGGTCACTTCCTTCACTGGTTGCAAGAAATACCAAGATGAGGACGACCAAAAGGCCGGACTCGAGGCTTTAACACTGTAGTCGACAAACTGACGGGTGACGTCACCATGACGACAGTCTGAGGTTTATTGATTAAGAAAACACTCACACTGCTATGGTTACGTGTTCTGTTAGGAATCTTCGGTATCCTGTTGCTAATTCATTGTGATTGCTCGTAGCCGTCGTCACGGCAGCGTGACATCATCGGAACAAACGTACGACCGTCTTCCCGTCTCTTTGGGGCTTCACGGTTCTCGTGTTAATGCGGGTCGACGTGGCAGAACGGCGTCTTCAGGCCCCGCCAGCTGTTCCTGCTTCATTATTGATGAGCCTCATCAGTCACACGCTGAGCATCGCGTTAGTCAGGGGTCAGCGCCCAACGTAAGCTACGATGAAAGATTAACGACGCGGCTGTTAGCCACAGATTAACGAGGTGGACGTCGCCATGGTGACGTCACCCCTTGGTTTGTGGTCTACAGTGTTGAAGCCTCGGCATAAATGCAACCAGCGAAGTGACCATATTTGGATGGAAGTGTCTTTTCGAAGCTAACTTCCGTCTTCAGGGGAAGTTAGCTTCAGTTAGGCGTGGTGGGCGTTCAGTTACTTGTTGTTACTGGCGTCGCTACCGTCGGCTCGCATTACGAGCGAGCGTCAACCTTACCGGTCAAAATGACAAAGTTGACTTACGTTTTTTACGCATCGTGGATGAAAATGTTTGTCAAGATATTTTTGGGATGTTTTTAGGATATTTTAGATCGGTTATCGGAGTTTTATCGGGATGTTTTAGATCTATTATCGGGATATTTTCAGGGTATTTTAGATCTTTTATCTGGGTATTTTCGGGATATTTTATATCTATTATTGGGGTATTTTCCGTCTTGAGGAGAGGTGGTTTTGTCCGTAGTGACGTGGATCCTGGTTTCACTTCTTTAAGCCGTTTCAGGCGACAGGAAGTAAATCCGTCCTGCTTTCGTTCTAACTGGATGAACTCATGATGAGGTGGTTTTTAAACATCCGACAACAGAGAGAATAATCCGTCACCAGCTGTGTGTCGGGCAGCTGTCACACACACACACACACACACACACACACAAACAAACACGTAAACACACACACACACACATAAACACACACACACAGATAAACACACACACACACAGATAAACACAAACAAACACACACACAATTACACACGTGGCTTAACGGGACGAGTCGCTGTCGCGTCGCTCTACCTGTTCACTCCGGAGCTCATCATGTGACGGCCATCAGCTGTGACACGGGCAGCGAGGTCACGGGG
Source organism: Chelidonichthys spinosus (assembly GCA_029853015.1). Taxonomy (NCBI): domain Eukaryota; kingdom Metazoa; phylum Chordata; class Actinopteri; order Perciformes; family Triglidae; genus Chelidonichthys; species Chelidonichthys spinosus. Next base: position 1,412,466 of record CM056825.1, on the reverse strand, counting down.
TCACCGGAGACGGGTCGCCGCCGGCAACGCCCTCGAGTTCCTGAGTTATTATCTCGTCCTGATGATGAAATGTGTTGTTTTTTTATTAGAATAATGCCAGCTGTGTGTGTGTGTGTGTGTGTGTGTGTGTGTGTGTGTGTGTGTGTGTGTGTGTGTGTGTTTGATTTGGAGGACGCAGAAACTCCTGCAGCGACCATCTCACCCGGATCACACACACACACTCCTGTCTCTTCTCTCGTCGGGGATTAACTGGACTGCACTCTCACACACACACACACACACTCTCACACACACACTCTCACACACACACACACACACACACTCACACACACACACACACTCTCACACACACACACACACCACCTCTTTATCCAGACTGAACAGCTGTTGGAGTTTCAGCTCTTCGGCCTGAAGCTCTCAGACGAACTCGTTCCGTTTGCTCTTTTTTCTGTTTTTTATCGTTTGCGATGTTTTCAGCTCGTTGTGCGTTCGGAGTGAATCTCTGTTGTGTAACAAGAATCAAACCAAAGCAACAAGCTGCTTATCTCTGTTTTACATCGTTAAAGTTAAATGTTTTTAAATTTGATATATATATACGCAGCTCTTATACGTCTGTTATATAAATGTGAGTGTTTTCGGTACAAAGATGTGTTCATGTGCTGCTAACTGGCACACACACACACACTCTAACACACACTCTCACACACACACACTCACACACTCTCACACACACACACACTCACACACACACACACACTCACACACTCTCACACACACACACTCTCACAGTATTTTGTGTTTGAAACAGACCAAGCGTCTAAAAACGCGTCTACGGATGTTGGATCTGCCGTGAGGTCACTGTCGGTATCCATGGTAACGGGCCTGCATGGACGTTGACGTGGTGGAAGTGTTTGATCATCTCTGAGCTGTGGACTTGTTGGGCCTGATGCTAAGCTAGGCTAACGTAACCCTGAGTTGTACGAGTGACGTCGGTCTGCTGAAATAAAGAGTTAATTTCCCCAAAACATCCGACTCCTTGTCCTGTCTGTGTTTCAGGACGGAAACTGATCCGAGGCCAGCGGAGGACGAGGAGCCAATCGGACGAACCCGACCACGTAAACCGATCCTGGATCTGCCACTGAAGACACGAGGCAAGAAACACTCAAACATTTATACGTTGATGGGATCCGGATGAAACTGGTGAGTTTGACAACCGGTGAACGGGAACCGAGAACCAGAGCAGCGATGACATGTCAGGAAACATCGTACCCACGTACGATCATTTCAACATTTGTACGATGTGGACTCGTAGTAAAACCGACGCTCACGGCCGATTGTTGAAGTCACGACATTGAAATCGGAAAATGGAATCGTGTACAAACAGCTTAGCACGACTTTGTGAGGTACGTAATCCGCTTGGAAGTATTGTTCGGGACGATGTTATGCTACAAAACAACATTTACGTTGAGGCTGGAACTTCAACTGAAACTACGTTTCCCGCAACATTAGTCACTTAAATTCACACTTTGAATTTATTCGAAATAGAAATGTATAAATATGCACTTTGACTCATCTGACACTTTTTCAGTATTTCACGTGTTTCAAATGTGTAATTTTTGTACGTAACTTTAAATGACACTTTCGATGCGATTTATCGGACAATATCAACTGCTTTCAGTGCTCAAGCTGGAACCGCTGCACTTCCATTTTAACCCCTTTCAGTTTTGTTTCGGCTGCCAGTCAAACTTAAATTTTTTTTTTAATGTTTCACAGGTAAATTTCCACAGTGAAAACACGTGAATTTTGACTTTTGTCGTTCTTCTTCATCCTTCAGGAGAAAACGTACCTTCCTGTTTGTGTATTTCTACTTCCACACTTTCAGGTTCCCAACATCATAAATCAATGCAGCATAAATAATACCTTTCTGCGTCGTTGCCCGTTTCTCGAAGCCGACTCACGCTAGCATTTCCCCCGTGGACGTCGATGGTTCTCGTGCCAGACGTAGGGTGTGGTCTAATACCTGAGATGCATCACAGAAGCAGAAAACTGGCACAAAGCTACGACCTTTGTTACGAGACGTGTCCGGTAGGTTTGACTGCCAGACAATTAGAGCAGTGACTTAACTTCCTTTTAGAGGTTCTTTAAAGAGCGTTATTATCGGAGTTGTATCGGAGTTTCTTCTACCCGAAGATACGACTTTCCATCTGTTTGTGTTGTAACCACAGATTCTCTGTCTCTGGTCGATGACAAAGTGTTTTTTTACCCTTGAAGACTCTGAGACTCAGATCCTGAACATGTTTAACTAAATGGTAAGTTGCTCATGCAACCATCAGGAAGCAGCAACGCAACTATTCACGGAGACGACGGCGGCTCTTTAAATTCACCGTTTACCGTCTAACATCCAAAAACACTGTGAGGGCTAAAAGACTGAAAACACAGGAGGTTGTTTTGCTCTTTTATTTCAACACTAACAGTCAAGTGTATTAATAATAATATTATTATTAATAATAATATTATTAATAATAATAATAATAATGTGCAGACCGAGGTCCCGAACCTGAATCCCCGATCCACATCAACATGACTGAACTGGCTAATGGCCAACAGCTAACTCATTCTCACGTGTCAGACAACCACGTGAGATTTGGTCGCCACGGCAACACGGAGAGGTTTAGTCGAAGGATGATCTCGAAAAAAGGTCCGAGCGGGAAACAACGCTAGCACCGCAATTCCTTCCAACAAGTTAAAGAGTTCGCCGTGATGTCACAGCGGTCGGAGAAACACGGGGACGACAGAAAATGAGTTTGTCACTTAAAGATGGGACGATATTTAACATTTCATTACGTCACAATAAATCGATCGGGTTTATCAGGATAATCATGGAAGGAAAGTGAAAATAGAGCCCGATTTGAAAAGATGGAGGATACAAACATACATTTATATGTATTTATGCAGATCATTATTTATTAATCTCATTTAATTTTATTTGATTGTGTTTTAAAAATTATATTTTTACCGAAAAATAAGTGATGTGAAATGTTTTAACAGTTTTAAGTGTATTTTGATGATTATCGGGATATAATATCGTGAATAATTTTGGATAATCGTGACGTGAAATGTTCATATCGTCCCATACCTGTGAGTCTATTAAACACGCTGATTGATTGGTTCATTGATGAGTTAGATGCTTTTCTCGGGGGAACGAGTCGCCATCACAACAACCGAACGAATGTTTGGTTTTCTTGTCGTGACTTTAGGTTCAACGCGTTAACTGTAGAGGTCTAATAAACACAGTTGCATGATGGGAAATGTAGTCGTCTGAATCCGTCTCTCCACACACACAGAATACGTTGTAAATAAATACATATTGTATATATTATAATGAGTCAGAATTAGATCCTTTTACATTTCGTATGTGAAGTTTTTCAGATTCGCCCGTGGCGACGCAGAGAAAATAGACCCAGACGCTCAAACTGTGGCGTGAAATACAAACTTGTTCCCCTTTAAACATTCAAAGCTTCACCAGGAAGTCGGATCTGAATCACATTTTTACTTCTTTCAAATTTAACCGAATCAATCGGAGCCATCCGTCCCCCTTTGTTTTTAACGAGGACGCTTCGTCAAACAAACAAGATCCGACCTGCGAAACACGTTCAGTCACGTTGTGCTTTTAGAGCGAGGACGACGTCATTCAGGGTTTTCTTTATGACTTTTATTTTGAAAAGGTGAACTTTGAAGGAGCTTTCCACGACCTCACCGTAAAGGTCACGACCTTGTGAAGTCTGTCTGCTTGTTAACTTAAATTGACCTTTAAGTTAGTTTCTCCTGCAGATTACAGATTATAAATGTCTTATAATAATAATAATAATAACAATAATAATAATAATAACAATAATAATACTCCTCCTCTAGGCTTTTACTTTGTTGACGCTGCTCGGTGAGGTCAAAGGTCAGCTATGAAGCAACATCCTTCTTCTAGCTTATTGTGCAACTACATACAGGACTTATTGCTATAGAATTACAGCGTATATGTGTACATACTGAGGTGCATTGTGGGTAGTATTGCCAACACTGATTCTCTGCCCCTGAGTTTGTGACTTTCAAGGTCCGACGTGGGTCCAAGCCGTCTAGTCCAAAGCCTAGTCCAGAGTCTAGACCAGAGACTCGCACACCGGCGGGTTGTCCGAGTCCTGGCTGTGCATGGAGCTCAGACCCGTGTCCGAGTCCTCGTCGTTGGTGTTGCAGGTCTTGGAGAGACCCCTGGCCTGCTCCACCCAGACGCTGCTGCCCCCCTTCTCTGCCGGCTCCGCCTCCTCGCCGCCGCCCGCCGCCGCCTGCTCGATGTCCATGCCCTCCACCTTGGCCAGCAGGTCCAGCAGTTCGCTCTCCCGGGTCTCCCAGAGGGCCAGACTCAGGTCCAGGTCCCCCCTGATGGCGTCCATGTCCGTCTTCAGCCGCAGGCCGATGTACAGGCTGGTGTCCAGCTGCGTCTTGATCCTCTCCTCCTCCTCCTCCAGCGTCGACTCCTTCTCCGAGGAACTCTCCAAGTCTGGATCCGGAGCAGCGGACGTGCACATCTCCTCCTCCTCCTCCTCCTCCTCCTCCTCCGCTGCTGCTGCCGCGTGCTTCGCCGCGTCCGCCGCTCCTCCTCCTCTCTCGTCCCGCCGCCGCTTCATCCAGCGCCGGTTCAGCTCCTCCTGGATCTCCCCGGTGATGCACTCCACCAGCGCCTCGCGCTCCGTCAGCTCCTCCTGCAGCCGCACCACCTCCTCGCAGCGGCGCGCGTACTCCTCGAACTGCGCCGCCGCGTCCGCCGCGCACCAGCGCGCGTCCTGCCGCTCCGCTCTGCGCTTACAGTCCGGCGGCGGCGCGGCGGCGGCGGCGGGGTCCGCGGCGGCGGAGTCCACCAGGTACGTGTCCTGCACGTAGTTGACCCCGTGTCTCTTAATGCGGTCGAAGTGCACCTTGGCCTCGTAGCGCTCGATCTCCCGGTCCAGCTCCTTGACCCTCTGGACCTGCTGGCGGATCGTGTGGTCCTGCGAGATCACCAGGTGGACCAGGGTCTCCATCCTCTCCGCGGAGCCTTTGTCCCTGCAGGGGACGGCGGTCTGCTCCTTCTTCTTGTTCATCTTGTCCAGCTTCCTGAACGCCTTCCGGACGACGCGCCGCTGCTTCTCCTGGGACAGGTTGGCGGCGGCGGCCGCGGCGGTCCAGCAGGTCCGGGCGGTGCCCTTCAGGACCCCGGCCGGTCCGCCGCTCTCCCGGCTCTGGACCACCCGCGCCTCGGCGCTGCGGGGCCCGTTGTTGGGCAGCGACGCCTCGTTCTTCACCAGCACGAAGCGGACGTTGTCCTGCTCGTCCCCCCAGGCGCTCCAGAGCCGCAGGACCTTGGTCTTGTTGGGGAGGCTGCGCTCGAAGCCCCGCCACTTCTCCACCACGCAGTAGGACTGCGGGGACCCGGACAGCATCGCCGCCGAGGCGCCCTGCTGCAGGTTCTGGTCCTCCAGCAGCACCTTGACCACGTCCGCGCAGGTGGTCCGCTTCGTGAGCCCGGAGACCAGCTTCTCCTCCCGGCAGACCCACACGGAGATCTTCCCCTCCTCCGGCTCCATCTCACCACAACAACAACAAACGTTTCTGGAGATGGAAGTTAAAAACTTAAAAAACTAAACTGACTTAGTCCCGAAACGTGCGCTCAGTCCGAACACGTGACCTCCTCCTTACATCCGGTCGCGTCCCCCGAGCCGTCCGCTGCTGCCTGCCGGGACTTCATCGCCTCTCCCCGGCGGAGATCTCGGTCTGCGCTCCGGAGAGGAGAGGTGCGTCCGGGCGGAGGACTCGCGGCAGTCTGCGGGACCGGGACCGGGACTAGACCGGAGGACGCTGTGGCTGCTGGGACACGCCCCCTCCCTCCCTCTCAGTCGCTCCCTCCTCTCTCTCTCTCCCTCCCCCTCCCTCTCTCTCCCTCTCTCTCTCCTGATGGTGAAACAAACAGCCTTTGTTGAGTTTAAAGTCTGTGGGAAGTTAAAACTCCAGTAGTGACCTTCTGAGAAGTGAAGCCAAATATTGAAGTGCCTTAAACTGTCCTTCTTCTCTCTGCTGGCCACCAGGGGGCGACTCCTCTCTGGTTGTATAGAAGTCTATGAGAAAATGGTCCTACTTCTCTCTGCTGGCCACCAGGGGGCGACTCCTCTCTGGTTGTATAGAAGTCTATGAGAAAATGGTCCTACTTCTCTCTGCTGGCCACCAGGGGGCGACTCCTCTTTTCCACCCGGCACCCCGACGTCCATAATCTGCTCTTTCTGACGACTTTCCTCCATGAAGGGATTTATTTAGTGTGTTGGTGTGTGTTTGTGTGTGTTGGTGTCTGTGTTGTTGTGTGTTGGTGTGTGTGTGTTGGAGTGTGTGAGTATTGTGTTTGTGTTGGTGTGTGTTGTTGTGTTAGTGTGTGTGTGTTGGTGTCTGTGTTGTTGTGTGTTGGTGTGTGTGTTGGTGTGTTAGTGTGTGTGTGGTGTGTTAGTGGTGTGTTGTGTGTGTGTTGTTGTGTTAGTGTGCGTGTTGTTGTGTTAGTGTGTGTGTTGGTGTGTGTGTTGTTGTGTGTGTTAGTGTGTGTGTTGGTGTGTGTGTTGTTGTGTTAGTGTGTGTGTTGTTGTGTTAGTGTGTGTGTTGTGTGTGTGTGTTGTTGTGTTGGTGTGTGTGTTGTTGTGTTAGTGTGTGTGTGTGTGGTGTGTGTTGTGTGTGTGTGTGTGTGTTGGTGTGTTGTGTTGTTGTGTTAGTGTGTGTGTTGGTGTGTTAGTGTGTGTTGATGTGTGTGTTGTTGTGTTAGTGTGTGTGTTGTTGTGTTAGTGTGTGTGTTGTGTGTTGTGTGTGTGTTGGTGTGTGTGTGGTTGTGTTAGTGTGTGTGTGTTGGTGTGTGTGTTGTTGTGTTAGTGTGTGTGTTGTTGTGTTGGTGTGTGTGTGTGTTGTGTTGGTGTGTGTGTTGTGTGTGTTGTTGTGTTAGTGTGTGTGTTGGTGTGTTGTGTGTGTTGTTGTGTTGTGTTGTTGTGTTGGTGTGTGTGTTGTTGTGTTGGTGTGTGTGTTGGTGTGTGTTTTGTGTGTTAGTGTGTGTGTTGGTGTGTGAGTGTGTGTTAGTGTGTGTGTTAGTGTGTGTGTTGGTGTGTGAGTGTGTGTGTGGTGCGTGTTGTTGTGTTAGTGTGTGTGTTGGTGTGTGTGTTGTTGTGTTAGTGTGTGTGTTGTTGTGTTTTGTGTGTGTTAGTGTGTGTGTTGGTGTGTGAGTGTGTGTGTGGTGTGTGTTTGGGAAACCCCTGACTGATGTACTAATCACAGAAAATCATCTTATAGCAGATCAATCGGAGTGATTGGGGCTGATGAATGTTTGCTGTGAATGTAGAGTTGGATTCTTTGCATGTGGCTCCCTCTGGTGGTCGGACAGAAAACTACACTAACCGTGAGGTTCATACTCCAAGTTCTTGCTCAGAGTCCACAAGGTGAAGAGTCACCGTGTGGTGCATTCAGGGGTCGTGGTTAAAACGGGCATATTGAGCATCGTTGTCCCTGGGTGAATCCTCACAGGCAGCGTGTTGGAGCTGCAGGACGACGTGTTTCACTGGTTCAAACAAAGAGCTGCTGGTTCAATAGCATTAATATGAGCAACAATATGAGCTGTGTGTACTCTACGATGTCTTTACAACATATGTTACTATGACTTATTAACGTTTTCCAACATACGTTACTATGACGTTTGCGTGACTTTTTTGACATATTATACTTTGGCATTTCATTACTTCTAACTTGTCTCCTTTGTTGAAAAGCCATGAAAAAAGTCAAATGTATTGATCAAAATCAATTTTCAACATATGTTACTATGACTTATTAAGTTTTTCCAACATACGTTACTATGTTAATAAGTTAATAAGTCATAGTAACGTACGTAGAAAAAAGTTCATAAGTCATAGTAATGTATGTTGAAAAAAGTTAAGTCATAGTAATGTATGTTGTAAAAAGTTAATAAGTCATAGTAACGTACGTAGAAAAAAGTTCATAAGTCATAGTAATGTATGTTGAAAAAAGTTAAGTCATAGTAATGTATGTTGTAAAAAGTTAATAAGTCATAGTAACCGTACGCTGAAAAAAGTTAACATATAAGGATTTAGGAACTGAACATGAAGAAGTGAATAAAAACCGACTCCGGGTTTGGAACTGTCCATTTATTTAAACTGAATAGCATATGCGTACAAAGTCATAGTAACATACGTTGAAAAAAGTTCATAAGTCATAGTAACGTACGTTGGAAAAAGTTATTAAGTCATAGTAACATATGTTGGAAAAAGTTAATAAGTCATAGTAACGTACGTTGAAAAAAGTTCATAAGTCATAGTAACGTACGTTGGAAAAAGTTATTAAGTCATAGTAACATATGTTGGAAAAAGTTAATAAGTCATAGTAACGTACGTTGAAAAAAGTTCATAAGTCATAGTAACATACGTTGAAAAAAGTTCATAAGTCATAGTAACGTACGTTGGAAAAAGTTAATAAGTCATAGTAACGTACGTTGGAAAAAGTTATTAAGTCATAGTAACATATGTTGGAAAAAGTTCATAAGTCATAGTAACGTATGTTGAAAAAAGTTCATAAGTCATAGTAACGTATGTTGGAATAAGTCGTGAAAACGTCATAGTAACGTATGTTGGAAAAAGTTAATAAGTCATAGTAACGTGTGTTGGAAAAAGTCGTGAAAACGTCATAGTAATGTACTTATAGTTACAATGTACTTATTGTAAGTCGCTTTGGACAAAAGCGTCTGCTAAATGACCTAAATGTAAATGTAAATGTAACGTATGTTGGAAAAAGTCGTGAAAACGTCATAGTAATGTATGTTGGAATAAGTCGTGAAAACGTCATAGTAACGTATGTTGAAAAAAGTTAATAAGTCATAGTAACGTATGTTGGAAATAGTCGTGAAAACGTCATAGTAACGTATGTTGAAAAAAGTTAATAAGTCATAGTAACGTATGTTGGAAAAAGTTAATAAGTCATAGTAACGTCATAGTAACGTATGTTGGAAAAAGTCGTGAAAACGTCATAGTAATGTATGTTGGAAAAAGTTAATAAGTCAAAGTAACGTATGTTGGAAAAAGTCGTGAAGACGTCATAGTAACTTATGTTGGAAAAAGTTAATAAGTCATAGTAACGTATGTTGGAAAAAGTCGTGAAAACGTCATAGTAACGTATGTTGGAAAAAGTCGTGAAAACGTCATAGTAATGTATGTTGGAATAAGTCGTGAAAACGTCATAGTAACGCATGTTGAAAAAAGTTAATAAGTCATAGTAATGTATGTTGAAAAAAGTCGTGAAAACGTCATAGTAACGTATGTTGAAAAAAGTTAATAAATCATAGTAACGTATGTTGGAAATAGTCGTGAAAACGTCATAGTAACGTATGTTGAAAAAAGTTAATAAGTCATAGTAACGTATGTTGGAAAAAGTTAATAAGTCATAGTAACGTATGTTGGAAAAAGTCATGAAAACGTCATAGTAATGTATGTTGGAATAAGTCGTGAAAACGTCATAGTAATGTATGTTGAAAAATGTTATTAAGTCATAATAACGTATGTTGGAAAAAGTTAATAAGTAATAGTAACGTATGTTGAAAAAAGTCGTGAAAACGTCATAGTAACGTATGTTGGAATAAGTCGTGAAAACGTCATAGTAATGTATGTTGAAAAATGTTATTAAGTCATAATAACGTATGTTGGAAAAAGTTAATAAGTAATAGTAACGTATGTTGAAAAAAGTCGTGAAAACGTCATAGTAACGTATGTTGGAAAAAGTTAATAAGTCATAGTAACGTATGTTGAAAAAAGTCGTGAAAACGTCATAGTAACGTATGTTGAAAAAAGTTGTGAAAACGTCATAGTAACGTATGTTGAAAAAAGTCGTGAAAACGTCATAGTAACGTATCTTGAAAAAAGTTAATAAGTCATAGTAACGTATGTTGGAAAAAGTTAATAAGTCATAGTAACGTATGTTGAAAAAGTCGTGAAAACGTCATAGTAACGTATGTTGGAAAAAGTTAATAAGTCATAGTAACGTATGTTGAAAAAAGTCGTGAAAACGTCATAGTAACGTATGTTGGAAAAAGTTAATAAGTCATAGTAACGTATGTTGAAAAAAGTCGTGAAAACGTCATAGTAACGTATCTTGAAAAAAGTTAATAAGTCATAGTAACGTATGTTGAAAAAAGTCGTGAAAACGTCATAGTAACGTATGTTGGAAAAAGTTAATAAGTCATAGTAACGTATGTTGAAAAAAGTCATGAAAACGTCATAGTAACGTATGTTGAAAAAAGTTGTGAAAACGTCATAGTAACGTATGTTGAAAAAAGTTGTGAAAACGTCATAGTAACGTATGTTGAAAAAAGTTAATAAGTCATAGTAACGTATGTTGGAAAAAGTCTTGAAAACGTCATAGTAACGTATGTTGGAAAAAGTCGTGAAAACATCATAGTAACGTATGTTGGAAAAAGTCTTGAAAACGTCATAGTAACGTATGTTGGAAAAAGTCGTGAAAACATCATAGTAACGTATGTTGGAAAAAGTTAATAAGTCATAGTAATGTATGTTGAAAAAAGTCGTGAAAACGTCATAGTAACGTATGTTGGAAAAAGTTAATAAGTCATAGTAACGTATGTTGGAAAAAGTCGTGAAAACGTCATAGTAACGTATGTTGGAAAAAGTCGTGAAAACGTCATAGTAACGTATGTTGGAAAAAGTCTTGAAAACGTCATAGTAACGTATGTTGGAAAAAGTCGTGAAAACATCATAGTAACGTATGTTGGAAAAAGTTAATAAGTCATAGTAATGTATGTTGAAAAAAGTCGTGAAAACGTCATAGTAACGTATGTTGGAAAAAGTTAATAAGTCATAGTAACGTATGTTGGAAAAAGTCGTGAAAACGTCATAGTAACGTATTTTGAAAAAAGTCGTGAAAACGTCATAGTAACGTATGTTGAAAAAAGTTAATAAGTCATAGTAACGTATGTCAGAAAAAGTTAATAAGTCATAGTAACGTATGTTGGAAAAAGTCGTGAAAACGTCATAGTAACGTATGTTGGAAAAAGTTAATAAGTCAAAGTAACGTATGTTGGAAAAAGTCGTGAAAACGTCATAGTAACGTATGTTGGAAAAAGTTAATAAGTCATAGTAACGTATGTTGGAAAAAGTCGTGAAAATGTCATAGTAACGTATGTTGGAAAAAGTTAATAAGTCATAGTAACGTATGTTGGAAAAAGTAAATAAGTCATAGTAACGTATGTTGGAAAAAGTAAATAAGTCATAGTAACGTATGTTGAAAAAAGTTAATAAGTCAAAGTAACGTATGTTGGAAAAAGTCGTGAAAACGTCATAGTAACGTATGTTGGAAAAAGTTAATAAGTCATAGTAACGTATGTTGGAAAAAGTCGTGAAAACGTCATAGTAACGTATGTTGGAAAAAGTTAATAAGTCAAAGTAACGTATGTTGGAAAAAGTCGTGAAAACGTCATAGTAACGTATGTTGGAAAAAGTAAATAAGTCATAGTAACGTATGTTGGAAAAAGTAAATAAGTCATAGTAACGTATGTTGGAAAAAGTAAAGTCATAGTAACGTATGTTGGAAAAAGTTAATAAGTCATAGTAACGTATGTTGGAAAAAGTTAATAAGTCAAAGTAACGTATGTTGGAAAAAGTCGTGAAAACGTCATAGTAACGTATGTTGAAAAAAGTTAATAAGTCATAGTAACGTATGTTGGAAAAAGTTAATAAGTCATAGTAACGTATGTTGGAAAAAGTTAATAAGTCATAGTAACGTATGTTGGAAAAAGTTAATAAGTCATAGTAACGTATGTTGGAAAAAGTTAATAAGTCATAGTAACGTATGTTGAAAAAAGTTAATAAGTCATAGTAACGTATGTTGGAAAAAGTTAATAAGTCATAGTAACGTATGTTGAAAAAAGTTAACATATAAGAATTTAGGAACTGAACATGAAGAAGTGAATAAAAACCGACTCCGGGTTTGGAACTGACCATTTATTTAAACTGAATAGCATATGCGTACAAAGTCTCTACAAAGCTAGAAAATATCTAACATACTTTTAGCCATGAGGGGGAAAAAAAAGTTACAAAGCAAAAGATCAGACCCTGTGCGGTACCAACAGACAACCATGACTCACGCTTGGATTTCCCTAAATGCATCTCTTCTTTCCCAAAATAGCATCATCATTAGAATATCAAAGAGAAACATTGGTAATAAAGGTTATTGTCACCTTATATAAAGCACCTTATCAAAAACCCTCAGTGACGCTGCACCGGGCGGAAAGGTTCAAGGCCATGTTGGCGTCCGGTACAGACGAGACTTCCGTTGTCTCGGAAACAAAGATAAATATCCGACTGGCACAAACGAGACGACACTGAACACAGACGGCGATGGCGACTCAGAACTCGGAGGGTGAAGCCGGACAACTCCTTGATTACAACCACGTAACGGGAAAGGAGGTTTCCTGTTCTTACTACAGCCGACCGAGATGTGAGTTTGATCGTGTAAAAGACAAACGTGTCGATGCACACTTCTACTTTTTGTTCATTTCGTTGGTGTTTTCACTTCGACCTGTTGAGCCTTACAGGAGCTGCGGCTGTTCGGACTCCTTTTCCTTGAAATGATAGTTTGGCAGAAGACTCCGTTGTAATAAATCACTTTTCCTTGAAATGATAGTTTGGCAGAGGACTCCGTTGTAATAAATCACTTTTCCTTGTCGTGTCACACGATGACCGTCTTTGGTAAGCAGGTGCTAGATTCATGCGATTGTGAGGTCATTTCCTGACAGTGAGTCATTGTGTTGACAAATGGGGTGAAATATGGTGTTTGTTTTAGAAGTCCGATCGTCGTGTCTCACAGGAAACGTAACCCTGAGTCGTCAGCGTGTCGTTTCTGCTTCTCCACATCTGTTTCAGGGAACCAGCAGCAGCGACGCTGAGACACGTTGAAATCGGTCGAGTTGTGTTTCATTTCAGGGGCATTAGACGACACCGAGCGTGTTTCAACATCAGTGCGACTAAACAATGCAAATACATGTGAATGCTGCCGTGAACAGAAGGCGGTAACATCCAGTTGGGAAATCACAACGGTTGACATTCTTCCAGCTGGTTCAGTGCTGACCGTCAGAAAAATCCATTAAATCCATTAAATATGGAGTTTGGATAATTAGCCCTCAAGACTCGTGAAACCTAATTAAGCACTGCTATTGACTAACATGCCTTCTATACACCACGTACAACACCACGGTAACAGACCGCACCTGAAGGCATCACGCTGCTCGTCACCTGCTACAGTCGACCTCCACCGGGTCGCTGCTTGAATTCATAACTGAGTTCATCCCGACTGGAAGAAACACGTCCTGGACTTTTTAAAGGCAACTGTGTCTTAATGAAAGGTGCGGTGGTGTGTGGGCGGAGCGTTACATGGACGTCATCACATTAGAACACGTTTGTCAGGAGGTTAAAGTTCGCTGGTGCCAGAATATTGAACTAAGAGTCATTTAAGTGAAGAAAAACCAGATCAGAAAAGACATTTTGACACGTTTCCCCTACAATGATTGACGTTGTATAGTTTTAAATATTCACAGTGCTTCCCAATGGACTGACCACAATATACTTCATATTTAAAGATATAATCCTTAAGATTTTCATAAATCAGTTTTTTTCAGCAACAGCCATTAAATCTTTACAAATTCTTTTGTAATTGACATGTTTGTCGTTTTTGAGCACGTTTATTGTTCATCTTCCTGCTGACTCGACGTTTCCTCCCGTTTCACAATAAAAGCGTGAACTGACAAAGCACAGAGGGGCTTTTATTGTGAAGCACTGACAGGAAGTATGAAACAATCTAAATCTTAAGGATTATAGCTTTAAATATTCTTATTTATTCAAACTTGCTGAGTCATTTGTTGCACAAAAAGGTACCTGAATTGTTCAATTTCACGTATAATTTCTTTTTAACATACATTTTACATTTTAGATTTCCTGGAATTAAAATATAGTCTATATGCTACTATCAATAAACAAGTTTTCGAAGCTATTTTTTTTTTTTCAAAGAAAACATACAAAAAGGTAAAAATCTGATTTCTTTGGGAACAAACCTCTTTTTTTGTGCAAGAATGCAGCTCACACAACTTTTCAGTGGCCATCTGTACAAAACCACCTGATACTGTCCCATCATGCAGCAGTGTTATTCCTTCTATCAGTATTGATTACACAGGGTCTGACCTTCAGGGTCTGACCTTCAGGGTCCGTCAGATAAACACACTTTTCTTCAGCTCCTGGGTTTGACTTTCCCAAAAGCACATGACAGAACTTGAACTTTCACCTCCAGAACAGCAACGTTAGGTTTACTGGAGGGAAAAGGAGCCAATCAGCATCTGCAGGTGAGAGTCACCAGGTCAAAGTCAGGTGTGCTCCACTGTGCTCTTCACAGCTAATGAGCTTCTGTTGGAGTTCAGATTCATCACATCTGATGTTAAAATAATAAAAAAAAGATCAATTATCATCATCGTTTTGTGAGCAGCAGCGAAAAACGCAGCCGTCCTTCTTCCTCTTCAAGTCGAGCCGTTTGGCTGAAAAAGACACTTCTGTAGGATTTCAGTTTTTAGACGTGTGTGTGTGTGTGTGTGTGTGTGTGTGTGTGTGTGTGTGTGTGTGTTATTCCTTGACGAGTCGGTAGATGTGGTGCTGAGCTCCGTGCTCGTTGTTGGACACCTCAAACACACACGCCATGCACAGCAAGGTCTCCTGAGTGTCTCTGTTGCTGACAACCTGAACACAGGCACACACACACACACACACACACACACACACACACACACACACACACACACACACACACACACACACACACACACACACACACACACACACACACACACACACACACACTCA
>CM056825.1:1387500-1390000 GCA_029853015.1 Chelidonichthys spinosus | reverse complement strand
AAATCCCTGGTCCTCGGGGAGGTAATCACATTACAGGAGCTACGGGATCACGCTGGACTCTCATATTAAACACCACCATATGGGCTTGATAACATCCCTGACCTGGACTCATTTCTTTGAAAACCACCAATCCATGTAGTTTGGTTTTGATGGGAAAATCCAACAGCGCGGGGGAGGGGGGGTGATTGATCTCATATATCGTCATTAATAAGTGAACAGTCAATTAAAATATTAAGTCATGTATAGAAAGATAAGGCTGGTGTTATTCGATATCCTTCTGCCAATAAAAAACCCTGGAAAAGACCAAAGGCAACAAATCTGTTACTCAGGGTTCCTCCAACTTCTTCAAAGTCTAATTCAAGCACTTCCAGGTTCATCTCCATGCTTTTCCAGCCCCTTCCAGCTGTGGTAAACTCCATCTTTGTACCAATCCAATGGTCAGTATTCAGTCTACTTATTCTGTCACTTGTTCATCACATTAAATGAGATGTTATTGTCCTCTAAACAACCAACATGATGTTTGGAGACAGCTTTTTACAGAAGGACCACAAATGAAAGGAAAACTAATTCCACTAACAGATCCACAGAAATATAATCACCAACTATTTTCATCATCTGTTCATCATCAAAAGTCATTTTTCATAAAGAAATGTCAGGAAATGCTGTTTCCAGTCCCTCAGATATGGAGATCTTCTTTCCTCTGTTCTATCATAGATGTCATCACATACAACACACATTTCAAGACCTTTAGTCTACGTCCAAGACCTTTAAAACCTGGAAAACAACACACTAAAATTCAAGGGTTTTCAAGGATTTCCAGCACCGTACCAGCCCTGTGTTACAGCTTCCCTGCTGCCACGTTTCTATTACTCAAACAGTAAGAAGACATTCAGGATGTTTACACGGAGCAAAGCGGGGAGAAGTCAGATAACAACGCACACAGAGGGAATGCGAGGCTAGCTTTATTCCCGTTCCACCTCGCTGCCGTCTGAATGCTCTGAATGTCGCTCAGAGCACCGCTAACGGCCGTCCAACAACAATGGAGCTCCGCCGCACAAAGCAGGGAGATGCATCAGGCTGCGATACTCAAACAATACTCAGCGGTCCGATCGATTCGTCATTAGCTTCGGTCTTTTCATCGGGTTTGCTGACGATAGAGAAACTACACAATCTCATCACTTATCTTTTAACCAGAAATGCCAAATATGTCCTGCTTTCAGCCTCGAAAAAAGCTTCATTCTTGCTGCTTTTCTCTGTTTTAATATCAGAAATGGCTTTGAACACGGCTTCATCTTCACTAAAAATCAGCTCCACATCGTCAACACGTGTTCATTATTATTATTTATTCAGTTCATAAGCTAATATTTAATGTTCACACACTCGGCTCAGGTTTAAGACTTTAGGTCAAACAATGCAGATCACACTTCAAATAAACACGTTTATGTTGTAGGTTAAACAATACTAATAACACCTGAGCAGTCCTTCCAACATTCCTTCATGAAGTTAAGGTCACTGTTTAATAAGCTACGTAGTAATATTGTTGGGAGTTCTTCTTCTTGGTAATACTTTTTGAAATGATATTATTGGTAAAAATGAGTAAAGTTATTGATTTAGATTTTTTCCCACAGTATTGCATCCCCTCCGAGGTTTGGAATGTGTCAGTTATACAGTAATCTCTTTGGATACGATTACAGTCTTAAATATATAACATAAATATAAATGATTATAATCCTTTATTATTCCCACGGCCGGGAGATGACAGCAGCAAAGACAATATATTTCATAAATAAGTAACAGTAAAAATATTTAGATACTCAAACAATAAAACAAACAGTCTGTAGACAGACTGAGAGGTTGAGTTCATATTATATTATATATATTATATTATTGCACATATGAAACAGAATATATGGAATTCATTATTAATTAACAATATCCGTATGTACTTTATTATATATTATTTATTATGTAGTGTCTCATTTTCTCTCAGCTACTTTGCACTCTTGTAACACAGCCATCCCTGTTGAATGCATCATCAATAAAGCATCCTCGATCCATAATGATGAATAATATTTTACAATAGATTTTAAAATCAATTATTATTCTACCAAGCCAAAAACGCCGACTCGGCCCTCGCCGACATCCGACTGCTCTTCTCGGGAAAAACAAGCGGCCCTTTGTTGCTTTACATGAAGTTAATTACAACCAACAGGGAGGAAGAAAAAGAAAGGAGGGGGAGAGAGGGGAGGAGGAGGAGGAGGAGGAGGAGGGGGAGAGATTAATAGACTGAAAGGAGGATGTGGGGAGAGAGGAAGAGCAACAGACTGAAAAGAATGAATGTATGGCTATAAGACAATGACAGGAGGAGGAGGAGGAGGAGGAGGAGGAGGAGACAACCTTAGCAAGCCTAATTAGATACCGAGGAGACTGGAGTCGGTGTGACGGACATCCAACCAGCCGCAGTGAAAAGTTAACAAGCAGAGGATGAACACTGGATCCC
>CM056825.1:1380000-1382500 GCA_029853015.1 Chelidonichthys spinosus | reverse complement strand
AAACCCCCCCCCCCTCTCCGGGCCGAGGGAGGCCACGCAGGATTGGAAAAAACACAGAATCCACATTCGTTCTGTTTTTTTTTATTTTAAAGATTTAAAGATGTAATATAAATATATAAATGTGTATATGAGGTCCGACGAACACACAAGTATCGACACAGAAATACTATACTTTATACGATACTAGTATTTAAATGAAAATATCAACATCTGAATTAATTCTTCTGTTTTGTTTTGTTGCTTAATTTAAATTTTTTTTGTACGATATGACATCATATGAGCGATTTGAACTGTAGGGGAGATGTTTAGTATCCGAGGGCGTGTCACCGACACACAGCCTACACTTCCCACATTACCTTGCACAGCGTGTCGCCGCCCGCCGTAATGCATCTGTTTTGAAGCTGTGCATGATCCCGGCTTACGAGGCCGAGAAGGTTCAATACCGATTAAATGACTTCATATCTGCGTGACGGATCCATACGACGAGTGTCGGAGACGAAGCCCGTCAGGCTCCTGTCCCTCCAGCCTTCATCCTCTCTCTCCCCTTTCATAACCATCTTCTTCTTCTACACTTCTCTCTCCCGCCAACTTTCATCCATGTACCTTTTTCCCTCCGTCTTCTCTATTTCTTCATCTTCCTGCAGTCAGCGGGGGGTATTTTTAGTATTTTAGTCCCCGATCATCATGATTTTTCTTCTCCTCCACCTTCTCCAGCGTCAAATTCAAGCACTTCCAGGTGCATTTCCATGCGTTTCCAGCCCCTTCCAGCTGTGGTAAACTCCATCTTTGTACCAATCCAATGGTCAGTATTCAGTCTACTTATTCTGTCACTTGTTCATCACATTAAATGAGATGTTCTTGTCCTCTAAACAACCAACAAGGTGAACAAATCACAGCAACATCCAACCCAGGCAGATTTACTGGATTTATTTGTTTTTGACAAAAGTATGTGGACTCTGTGACCATGTCTGTCCTGATTCATGTGGAGGTTGGTGGTCCCGGTCCTGGTCCTGGTTCTGGTTCTCCACAATACGGCCTCCAGCAGCTCGGGGTCGGCCCCACAGACTGGATTCTTTGCAACCAGTGAAAGGAAGTGACCATATTTGGACTGTGGAGGAGCAACAGGTGGATCTGATTAAGCAGCACCCTTACTGGATCTGGATCCATGTGGATTCTGGTGTTGAAGAAGCTAACAAAGTTAGCTTCTATAATTCAAGGTTCAACTTTACAGCTAAACATTTTCTCATAGACTTCTACACAATCAGAGAGGAGTCGCCCCCTGGTGGCCAGCAGAGAGAAGTAGGACCATTTTCTCATAGACTTCTATACAACCAGAGAGGAGTCGCCCCCTGGTGGCCAGCAGAGAGAAGTAGGACCATTTTCTCATAGACTTCTATACAACCAGAGAGGAGTCGCCCCCTGGTGGCCAGCAGAGAGAAGTAGGACCATTTTCTCATAGACTTCTATACAACCAGAGAGGAGTCGCCCCCTGGTGGCCAGCAGAGAGAAGTAGGACCATTTTCTCATAGACTTCTATACAACCAGAGAGGAGTCGCCCCCTGGTGGCCAGCAGAGAGAAGTAGGACCATTTTCTCATAGACTTCTATACAACCAGAGAGGAGTCGCCCCCTGGTGGCCAGCAGAGAGAAGTAGGACCATTTTCTCATAGACTTCTATACAACCAGAGAGGAGTCGCCCCCCCTGAGAGAATGACAGTTTAAGGCACTTCAGAATTGGCTTCACTTTTCCGAAACGGAGGTTTAAATCCATTACAGTCCAGAGACTTCATTGAGTGTGCACAGGGGGGGGGGGGGGGATAATATATCTGGAATTACATTTAATACTCAGAAGCCTAAAACTCCAGTCGAATAAAGAAATCAAAGTGCAGTGAGAGAGAGAGAGAGAGAGCGAGTGAGAGAGAGCAAGTGAGAGAGTGAGAGAGAGAGAAACAACAGAGTGAAAGAGAGAGGGAGGGAGGCGCAGCTGGTGGCAGCCAGAGGACCATCTGTTCATCACTCTATTAGTTCACACACACACACACACACACACACACACACACACACACACACACACACACACACAGACCTATAGAACGCCTGGATTTCCTTCCTTTTACACGTTATCTGTCTTTCCTGTGAGATAAAACCAGTGCTCCCAGTAACTCCCAGTCTCACGCTTCCACAGCCACCGAGCTCTTCATGACACTCACAACACGCTGGTCCTGGTCAATCAATGGGGGTAATACACTTTGAATATTACATTCTTGTTTTGTTTTTTTTATATTAAATGTAAAACACTTTGAATTGCTTCGTGTTGAACGGTGCTAAATAAAAAAAACAAGATGATTTATGATCATTATTTCATATTAATTGACTGTTTTTCACCAAAAAGATGTTTACCTAAAAAAGACGGCATAATATCATTTATTATTAACATTATTTGTATTATCGTCCCGTCTTTATGAAAGAACGCTTTATAAAGTACATAACAAAACAGCTGG